>JAFREE010000066.1:0-126206 GCA_019400425.1 Hymenochaete sp. R1 | reverse complement strand
CGCTCTACGTGCCTCTGCTTCTCCTTAACCTCGGCATATTTGGCCATGTCCTCCGCACTGGTGAAGTCGTCGTAGTACCCCGTATCGATTTCAGAGTCGAGGGCGGGCACGAAGGGAGCTTTGGCACCGCGCTGGTTGTCCCAGGGCACAGAATCGAAGAACGGGTGTGATAAGGGAGGAAAAACGTACACTGGAGTGGGCGATGATCCTGTTGAATGTAAACGTTAATAAGTGAGTAACATCCCCGATTTCATTAGGGATGAAGAACGCTCACCTCGTGACCGCATCCCAAGCAATGTCAGTCAAGTTGAAAATGAGATCTTCGTCTCTATCATACTCTGGCCTCCTCAAGACTTTTGTCCAGTTTTTCAAGTTCGTCCACGTTTCTTCTGGCGTCGCACCACTAAAAGGAGGGAATCCAGCTAGGAACTCGAACAAGATGCATCCAAGCGACCAATAATCTACGCCATACGAGTAGGGTTTACCGCGGAGAACCTCGGGCGCCATATAATCTGGCGACCCAACTACAGAGTCTGCGTACCGAGGGTCCTCGTTGCGCATAGACTTATAGATCGAACGTCTTTCGAGGGTGGTGCGGCTGACAATCGGATTGTCTTTCGCATTGTCAAGCTTTGACGGCAATCAGAGCGCAGACACCAAGAACGCATGTCGATTGCTCACCTTGTCTTTCAGATTCTTGATGAGCTTCGGATTCAGAGCACCCGTTGCCAAACCAAAATCTGTCAGCTTCACATGACCTGTAGCATCAACCAAGAAATTCTATGCGATGTCAACCAGTGTCGACTAATGAAATGCCGCAGAGACACTTACCTCCGGTTTCAAATCCCTATGGATATAACCCAAGCGATGCAGCTCGTTCACGGCGGCAAACATCTCGCTGATATAGAACCGAGCGTGTTCCTCCTTAAGTACACCCGAATTGTTAAGTAATGTGCGGAAGTCACCACCAGGTACGTATTCCATCGCGAGGTAGACGTGCTCCGGGTCTTGGAACGCGTAGAGGAGGCGCACGAGCCACGGCGTTTTAGTCGCAGTAAGTATGTCACGTTCGACAAGAACATGTTGAATCTAGATATTGATGAATACTTGTATGAGTGAAATTCAAGCGTAAACATACCTCGTTCATCTTAAGGAGTGTCCTCTTCCTCATTTTCTTCAGAGCGCATACTTCACCGGTTTCCTGAAAGGAGCGCGTTAGAGCGCGTCAGGAGGTACACCAACTCGAAGGAGGCTTAGATACCTGTTTTCTCGCAAGATAGACTTCTCCATAACCCCCTTGACCGACTTGCGCGATAATATGGAATTCGTCGACCTTTAGCTTTGTCCTCCGCCGTCTAAGCACGACACGTTCCCTGCCACAGTAAGACTTGAACTCTTTGGTGTACTCGGGCGATGACGGCAGCACGTTCCGTGAACGTGTATCCGCATCAAATCGAGCTCTGCGTTCTTTTCTGTTAGCGATATATCCTAAAGATTGGAAATAGTAGTCTAAGAAGTCTGGGATGCTCGATCAGTCCACAGTTGCAGACGAGACAAAGGCAGATCTTACAAAGCTGGGCGACTGTTGCCTTCCTCCGAACCTCTGGCGCGTCTAAGAGCTCCCTCTCCCAGAGCTGCAAGCCAGCCTTTTTGCCAGATGTGTTAGGATTGTAGGTGGCCATATGGATGTCGTTGCGAGAAGGGATGGTGAACCCGCCCCTTGCTGTGGCCATATGTATGTCAGGCATGGAAATTTGTGACCTTTTTTGTGCAGCCATGCAGGGTGTTTTAGTAGTCAGATCTTAGTCAAAGAAGCCTAGTCGATGCGTGAAAGAAAGCGGACTCTGAAGTAGGAAGGAACGTGGGGGAGGGGAGGCGGCGGTTGTTGGAGTTGAACGCGACGGACAACCTTATACCTCCGGCGATCGACCCTTTTTCGGTCTGTCCGAGCGATCTTATCAACTAACTACCACCATCTACAACCGACAAAATGTCCAGAAGAACGGCTCGCTTGCAGGCAAACGAAACAGATCCAACAACGCAGTCGAATTATACGGAAGTCGTCACAGAGCATGTAGCTTTCGACTGGGTCATCGACTTCGAGAAAGCGGCTATCACTGGGAGCGCAACTCACACGCTCTTAGTTCTTGCTAAAGACTTGAATAAAGTGATGTGAGTTCATGAAAGTCGGAGAATAATGACATCTGGGCATTGAAGCGGTTTCGGTGCCTTGAAGTTTTGATACCTCGAATCTCACTGTGAACAATGTCGAGGTTGATGACATGATTGCCAAAGTGCGTGTATTGTTAGCTTTGGTTTCTCAACAACAAAATTAACCGCATATATGCGCTAGTTCTCCTTGGGAAAGCCTGATCCAGTCATGGGCTCTGCCCTAGTTATAGATCTATCATCGAACGCTTCAAAAGACTCGAAGCTTAAGGTCAAAGTGGACTACAGCACTGGAAGTGACGCTGCTGCACTCCAATTCTTGGATAAAGAGTGAGTTGTCTTTCTGGGGAAGGGGATACTTTTGGCTAAAGTATTTCTACAGGCAAACTCAAGGAAAACGTTTCCCTTATTTGTTCAGTCAATGCCAACCCATCTTTGCCAGGTCGATTGCGCCTTTACAGGGTGAACATGAGTTTTTCCAGCAAAATCGTTGACTCATTATCTATCCAGATACACCATCCGTGAAACTTGTAGGCCATATATTTTCGTATTGTCGCCTTTTTCATCGATGCTTGACTCGCGCAGACGTATGTCGCTAAAGTCAAATCTGTACTACCCGTGCTACTGTCTGCAATTCGTGAATCACCGCCCTCGGATGGACCCCCGCACGACGGAAAGGTTATCGGAAAGGATCAAGTCACGTACATCTACAATCAAGTGAATAAGCTCTTTTGAACTTCTGCATTGAGATCCATTCGCCAATCTATTTCTTAGCCGACGTCGATACCTTCGTATCTTATTGCAATTGCGAGCGGAGACCTCCGTTACAAGCCCTTCAGCAAACCCAAAGGGAAAACGTGGTCCAGTGGCATATGGGCCGAGCCTGCTTTGATCGATGCTGCTTATTGGGAATTTAGCGAAGATACAACCAAGTTCCTCGCTCAGGAAGAAGAACTTGTGAATCCGTACCGATTTGGGGTGTACGATCTTCTGGTGTTACCACCTTCGTTCCCGTATGGTGGGATGGTAAGTTAGACTTACGTTTTCCCTCTGTGTGGATAGCCGATTTATATTTATTGCCAGGAAAATGCATGCCTTTCGTTCTTGACCCCATGTAAGAGCAATATGGCCAATGAGGAAACGATACTAATTAAGGCTTCGCTCAGCTCTCTTGACCGGCGATAGAACGCTCGTGGACGTGGTTGTGCATGAACTCACACATTCATGGTTCGGCAACGGAGTGACGTGCGCATATAATTAGCCTTTCAATCCCTGCACCTGACATGCTCACTCATTTCTCCCAGACATGCTTACGCAACACATTTCTGGCTCAACGAAGGATGGACTACATATATCGAGCGTCTCCTTCAGCAATCACTCCACTCGCCAGCACACCGCGGGTTCTCGTATCTCATTGGATACAAGTCACTACAGCGCGCCCTGGAGGAATACAAAGACAAACCGAAATACCAAAGGTTGGTAATTGAATTTGAGACTAGCGAAAATCCGGACGACGCATATAGTGTCATACCATATGAAAAGGGATCAAACTTCTTACTTTACCTAGGTAAGCGCCGCTGTTCGAGAACAAACCGGCATTCATTGTTCCTTCTTTCGTCATAGAGCAAAAGCTCGGGGGTCTTGAAGCATTCTTACCTTACGTTCGGAACTATGTGAATACCTTCATGGGTAAAAGCATCACTACGTGGAACTGGCAGGACCATCTCTACGATTACTGGAAAAAACATAATGGCGGGGAAAAACTTAAAGTTTTGGACAGCATTGACTGGGATGCAAGTGTACAAGGGAATTACGACTGGGTTGATTTTCTGACTTATCTCATAGGCATGGTTCTTTGGAGAAGGTTTGAGCTTACCGGAGCCAGTCGATCAATTTTACGACAAATCGTTGGCGGAGCAGGTATATGCGTTGGCCAAGCGGTGGGACCAGGGTCGGAATAAGAACGTCGAGGAACTTGATTTCATAGCGGACGACCTCAAAGACTTCGATTCCAACCAGAAAGGTAGAGCAGTTTCCCTCTGTCGGTAATAAGAATAAGAATAATTGGAGAGTTTCGTTGATTTAGCCCTCTTCTTGGACGAGTTGCAGTCGTACGCTGCCTTCCCAGTGTCCCATATAAATCATCTCGGTACGCTGTACGGCCTTTCTACGACCTCCAACGCCGAGCTCCGTTATCGTTTCTACATTCTCGCACTTACGGACTCGTCCGCACCCGAGAACAAGGGCGTCGCCACACAGGCCGCGAGATGGGTGGTGGGCGAGGAAGAAGGTTTAGGAAAGGGTAAAATCCAGGGAAGAATGAAGTTTTGTAGGCCAGTGTTGAAGGCGGCGAATAAGGCAAATCCGGAGGAGACTAAGAAACTGTTTGAAGAACACAAGTCGGCTTTCCATCCGATAGCGAGGAGGCTATTGCTGAAGGTGAAGACTGCTTGAAATCCCGTCTCGATAGTATAAGCTCACACATGTTTCAACAGGATCTTGATCTGTCTGACAACACAACGAGAATTGGGTAAAATCGAAGGAGAGTATAGAAACATGTCATAGCAGAAACCAATAATGGAAAGAAATCAACAAACGTCTATAAACATGGAGACACTCCCTGATTGGCCTGTGTGTAGAACAAGAGAACGAGGAAGACAAAAGAAATGTGGTAGCCGAGTCTCGACACACAAGGCCTCAACACCACGTGATCGCGTTTCCCAAGCAGCCACACCTCCCTGAGCCCTTAAAATACGTTATGTGGCTCCCTTCTCTCTTTCTTCAACTACAACCACAATCACAAAGTTTGCTCTGTCGCTGACTCTGCCTCGCGCCTGTGCTATCTTATTTTTCTGCAAAATCTCCACTCATATACACTTACTGTTGAACCGCATACAACCGCTTTGACGATGCCTTCATCAACATCCCCAGACAAGAGCTCCAAGGGGCCACGGCGAGCTTCGCATGCGTGAGTAGCCTTGATCTCCTTCCCTTCATGCCCGGTCGTCGCCATACTGAGCATCGATATGCAGGCTTCCAGCAGATACGGATGCACTCTTCCACCTCGCCCGCTTCCTTAATGTAACTCCCAGCGAGGTCGCAAGGGATCACCAACGAAGAGTCGCCGAAGACGGCGGTGTGGCCAGAGCCTGCAAAATCGCTGCAGACGACGAAAGCGCCTCTCAGGCGGGCCACGCTGTTTCAGAGTCTACTGAAACATTTGCCTCGATCGAAACTGCATCCGAGTTGTCCGAGTCGTCATGCTGCAGCAGTAGGGATGGGAAAGACAAGGGGAAGGGGAAGGCGAAGGACATCGAGGTGGAGTACGAGCAAAGGGAGAGGGTTAGTCTCCCTGACAAGTTTGTCGAATGTATCTGTTTGACTTATTTCTTAGATCACTACCGAGGTCCCACACCAGCCTATTGCCTCATCCTCCCAGGTTACTCTCGATGATCTCGCTATAGACGAAGAAATTTCTCAAATTGACAACGATAATGCGCACCTCGCCGCCGATGACACACCAAATAATCACATCTCTGATCAAGTTGGGATTCCGACGTTCGACGATATTCTTTACGTCAGCAAACTTAGGATGGGAGGTCCTGCAGAGCTCGATGATCTCATGGATACGGTGTTGCTCACACTGACCACCCAAGATCCGGGTTCGACCATAAAGAATACGAGGGACGAACCAGCCATGTCGAATGCCAAAAGAAACGGAGATGTATCGCGAGAGCTCGGCTTGCCACCGGTGAGGCCTTCACACCTCGACGTCTTCAATGCGACGTCGAAATACTACGAATTCCAGTACCTTCGCTTTGTCCATCATGAAGGTGTATTTGACCTTCCACAAGCTAGCCTCATCCCTGAGGACGTCGACCGCTTATATACATGCGGATTCCTCTGCTCTACGGACATCGATTTCGCTGTCGGCCAATCCCTTCTTGGCATCGGCGCCTACAAGCGCATCGCGCGTCAAACAGGGCAGTCACTGTTCGATGGGACGCGCTTGCCTCCACCCCGACCTTGGACCATCGCAAATGATGCGAAAAGACCAACCCTCCACCAATTGGGGCTATATTTCGCAGACGTGGAGAAAAAACGAATGCCGGGATCAGAAAAACAGCGCGAAGAGTCACAAGATGGGTTCTTCTTCGAAGGCGATATGCGACCGCGCTTCACACAGGAATGGGTGGATGGGCGTATAGCTGAACATGGCGCGTATGGGCTTCAAAAATACGCCGGGATAGACGACGACCGGGCTCTGGCATTCATCAATATGCCTGACCCAACGTTTATACCACCTACCACTCTCGCCAGAGCCACAATCGACGAGTTCCACGGTATCAGGAAGCCCACCAGCGACGAACAGTTCCCTGTACCACCATCTTCGGTAAATGTAAGCTTCTTGGGTTATAAGAAACTGCTTCGGAAGATCGAACGGCCTACGATCTTTGAGACACCTGATGACCTTTTCTCTCGGCCGAAGGTGGTCGGAGGTGTCCCCAACAAAGGACACCAAAATCAAGAGACCCAGGAACATCAAAAACAAACGAATGGCATTGCTGCACAACAAAAACTGCGGAGGCACGGAGCGGAGCTCATCGTCTTGCCTCAACGAGCCGATAACACATGCGCTCAGACGCACAACACTTTATCTGAAGTCTCGAACGAGGGCGACAGCGAACAAAACACCGCCGACCGCATTCGTTCGGAAGCTCCCGGCATTTCTCAGCCGCCCGCTCTGGCTTCGACAGGGAACGAAAAACATACTCGGAAGAAGAAAAGGAAAGTCGAAGACGAGCAACTCGACTCAACAAACGAGGGCGAGCCTCCACGTAAACGATGCCGTACGAGGTCCCAAGCACAACAGGCCGTTGACGCACCCCGGCGTTCATCGCGCCTTGCTCAGAACACAAAAGAAGAAACCGCCGCCCCGCCTGCCCCTTGTCGCTCTCGCTCAATGAAACAAAAACAAGGAACCGCACAGGAGGAAGCCAAACCTCCTATAGCAGTCCGCAGCTCGAGGAGGAAGAAGACTGAAGCGCCTCCTGCGCCGCCATGTTCACCACCGCCTGTTGGAAAGACACGCGCTGCGAAACAAAAGAAGGCTATCGCTGTCGAAGAGAAAAAGGTGGAGGTTGAGACGAAGCCGAGGGCTAAGAAGACAAAGGAGCCTGGCAAAAAGGCGCAGCCGGCTGCCTCGCGACAGCACGGTATGGAGTTGCGCCAGCGACCGAAACCAGAGAGGAGTAAAAAGTAGAGCCAGATGCCGTAGACTTGTTCGAGAATCCTGTCTCTTTGTTATTCTGTGAGTAGATTTGTTCGTACTGACACAAAAGTTATGACTCACCTCTGCTCCTGTTCCTTTTGCTTTCGCCTTATAAAGTGTTTAATCGTACGGAATAGGCGCTGAAGGAAAGCCTGCGAAAGTATGAGGTCCGAGCCTTTATACCATTCGCTCATCCTCTCGGCCTTTGTCGCTTTGAGATCTGTCCTGCACAAGCCGATCTCTTCCTAATCAACTGTATTTCGCGGTATGTTAGAGGAGAGTTCCAAACAATCGACGATAAAGCCCACCATTATACCTTTCATGATTCCTTTGTAGTATTTTTTTTTCTTTGATTGAGAATTCAACTTGAAAAGCGCATGCTTGGGCACGACCCAGCACGAGTTTCTTCGTTCCCGACGTCCCCTTTCTGCACCATTAGTCTTCTTCTTCTGCTTCGTGGACCGTGTTCTCTCTTCTCTCCGTCGTTTCGAGGTTAATTTTGTACCATATCGAGCTCTTTCTATACCCTTTTGTTCCCATCGTCTTGGTTTTGCCTGTATTGCTTTCTGTATCGTGTATCGTCATCGCAAGGAAATCTGAATTGACAGACTGTACACTGGGGTTTTGTTTTGACAATTTTGGAGCGATCGAGGTGAGGAGAATGCTGGTGCAATCGATGGGTGTACGTGCTTTCCTGATCAGTGTTAAGGTGAACGACGAAAGGCAAAGTGGGAGTTGGGCTAGACAGTACTTACGATCGACTTATTTTCTCACGCATTTAAAGTGAATCATGTAACATCTAGAGCAGGTCCCGAAAGAAAAGATGAAGTCGAGATTCAAGGTATTAAAAAAACTTCTATCCGTCATTGCTACATTATATCCATTGCATTCAACCGACCGAAATACTAGCCAATACTACTATTACAATGTAAGAGCAACGTCGTTCAACCCCATATATCTTCTATCAAATCATCTGCTCTAGCCTTCTCCCATCGCGTCTCAGTGACGGCGAGGCACTCAGGCAACCAAGCTGCCGCCTCTTCCGGGCGATCGAGGACCTGCAAAGCCACAGCTCTTCCGGAAAGGAAAGCATGCGCCATGCCTTCCCCACTGTATCCCGCAGCGACCCACTCTCCAGGTGCAGTCAACTTCACCTTTGCCTTCTGCTTCTCATCGGTCTTTTCGTCTTCCTGCTGCAGTATGGGCGTCTGCGTAAGTGGAAGAGGCCGCTCTGTAAGCCTGTCTGGAATACGCCCCACCCAAGGAAGCGAGTCCGCCGAAATGCCGATGATCCCACTCCAAAACGCCTTCGTCCGTCCATCCAACCATTTACCGTCTTCCACCTCGTCTTCGTCCGGCTTCACTTCGCTTCCCCAATTCCGTTCCCCAAACAAGAATGGCAGAGCCCCGCTCAAGTGCGCAACCACGCCCGAGTTTGCTACAGAATCATCCGTAATTCCTATTTCGCCCAGTCCATCTTCTCCGGCCTGAACGAATCCGCCTCCGAACATGAGCTCCCGCTCGCCAGTTGGAAGCTGGGTGAGGTAGTCGTAGCCGATGTGGCCATCGTAAAAAACCCAACTCCTTGCACCATCTAGAGTCGAAGGGGGAAGATCAGTGCCGGGTCTTTGGGCGGTCATATTACCGCGAACGGTGAAAACTTTGGACCGCAGTTTGGGAAGAAGATGGGAGACCCATGCATTGGTGGCGTGGATGATGTGCTTTGTTATGACTGTGCCATGGGGTGTTTCAACGTTGTACATGGGACCATGAGAAGAGGCATAGACGGCGGTACATGGAGTGTTCGTCGAAAGATAGAAGTTGTCTGGATAATTTCGCAAAAGGAGGGACAGAATACCAGTCACGAATCTATATGGGTGCACTGCGCCTGCACTGTTATGGACGGCACCAGCTATATGATCCGACAGGTGGAATCTCTTTACATCTGTCTTAGTACATTGAGTCCATTTTTCATGAGATACTACACTCACCTTTGCCGCCTCTGTACCTTGGACCCATTCATAATCTTTCGACTCCTCTGGCATATCTGTCTTCCATGTTTCAAGATCCCTCTTCGCAGCCTCGAACATTTCAGTAGCAAAATACACATCCAAGCTATCCACTTCACGTATATCGCATTCTTCTGTGATGCCGTCTTCTTTCGCAACGTTAAGCATTTCCCGAATGTGCTTGAGTCTGAAACGGATGACCTTCGCCGCCTGTTCTGCTCCCAATTTCTTCTTGAGCTTGGCATAATCATGCTGAAGAGGAGGCTTAACATGTCCGCCATTCCTGTTTCTTTCAATATCATTCAGGACGCAAACAAAGCGATTCGGGCTCACCTCCCTGTGGCACCAGAGCATGTCTGACGCGCTTCAAGCATAAGGACTTTGATTCCAGCACCACCTTTCCTTATCAAGGTCCGCGCCACACTCGCGCCCGTTATTCCCGAGCCTATCACAACAGCATCTACGTACTCAGGAAGGCGTTCCAGTTCATGCGATGCTATAGGAGACAGCTCGTCGTGCCAGAATGACCTCGTCGGATTTGGTATGGGTAGACCTGGGTCCTCTTGGATACGTTTCTGTACCCGACCATAAGCTGCAGATACTTCTAAGACTTGTCTCACAGCGATGCGCAATACTTTCACTTTCGAGTATATGGCGCCCATGATGCTGTCGCTGCTGTAGTGAGTAGCGATGGCAGGAGGCGAGAAGAGCTACACCATGCGCATGCTCATATAGCGGAACTCCTCTCCATTACTGAGCTCGTGTGACAGATAGGTCCATCCCATCCGGAAGTAACCCAAGCAATACAAATTATTTACTTGTCATTTGGGGATGGGGATAGACAGATACAGATAGGAGCATGGGAACGCTGAAATGAGATAAGGGCCCGCATCGACTACTCACGCGACAACTTCAAGGACCATTCAACCGTAATCATTGATATTATGTAAGCACCGAGTAGACTCTACGATTATTTCATGACCTCTATTTCTAATTATAACGGAGTGTATGTCGCAGTTTGTATGACAGATACAGTTTACATATTGCATTTTAATCTGAAAAGCGGCGAAAAAAAAGAAGTACAACAAAAGAGCAGATTCGTTCACTCAAGGACGGACATCAAACGCCTCCATATCTCCGACGCAATGCGCTTTCGCTCTTCAGCTGCCGCGCCATTTCCAAGCATGGACTTATTCTCGACCGCTCGGCGACTCAGGTAGGGCATGACTTCCGAGAGTGCTCCATATGGCAAGTATCTAACAAGCAGCTTCAGCACGTGTCAAGGGTAGGTGAATTGATGAGGCATACTTCAGTACGAATGGTTCGCTGGACTGCGTCCGGTTGGCCAAGGAATCACTTAGAGCATCGCACATGCCTACATAAAAAGAGTCATTTCATTTCAGAATTGGAGCGCTGAAGTACGTACCATAAAGCTGTGCGACAACTACTCTCTTCGAAGCTCCGTCGTTCAATCGAATCGCGCTGCTCTCAGGGCTGTCCTTACCCTTACTCGCCAAAGCAGTCGCCATATCCTCTTCCTCTAAGGACTTCAAAACAAGGTCGCAGCTCTCCCTATTGTGGGTTCCAAACATCACGCCGACTCTCGGTACGCTTTCACCTCCCCGACGCACATCCGCAGTAACCTGCTTAATTAGCACGCGTACACAAGTATCGAAACAATTGTCCGTCTCGGCTTTTGTCTGCCACACCGGAGGAAGAGACTCCGGTGAAATGCTCGCGGTTGCTTGGCCTTGGAATGACTCGGAGTGCGAGGATGTCTCCAGATGATGATATGCCCCGCGAACGAGTTTGACACCCAGAGCATAGTTTCCAGCATTCGCATCGGCGAGGGACCGTTCGAGGTATTCCTCCGTTCTAGAGAATGGGGAGTAAAGAAAAGAAGAAAATAAAATAAAGTTAGTTCTGAAAATGAATCCTGAAAAGGAAATCAAACCTCCGCAGATAAGCCTGAAAGGTTCCATATACGATTGGTTGTGTGTTAAGCTTGGTTTCTTTAGGTCCCTGAAACATTCGTAAGAAAAATGGAGCCTTTGGTGGTAAGCGATTGAACTCCATCATAGCTGCCAGCTGAAAAGCATCTGTCGCAGGCTTCGGAGAGTCAGCTGTCCGTCCAGACAAGTGTATGAAGTTTCGATACCTGATACCAGCTGGATAGCATCGAACGAACGTCAGTCATTCGGCGTTTCAAAACGCACACTGGACCCTCACCTGTGTTCAGCGTCAATAGCAACTGGGACACCCTTGCTCCTTGCGTGCCGACAAATTCGAAAAAGATCAAGCTTCAACTCTCTAAGTGCGTCGATATCCTCTTTCCTCAGAGATGAAGTTAGAGGCGGACTGTTAACATCCGTATCTAGGAAATCAAGGTCCGACTTATGCGGGCACCCGGGGAAAGCGACACCTCGATTTGGTCGGTTCTCCACGAGAAACTTCGAAAATTCCCGAAGCGAACTTGCATCTGAAACAAGCGCAGTCTGCAAAGGTTAAATAACATGTTGTTCGAGTCTGGGGACATCACATACCAATTTGATTGCGACCCAAGTCTTTCCTTTTTGGAGTCCTGCCGTAGCTTCGTTTGTCTCCGCAGCTACGTCAATGGACCTCATCATTTCGTCTGCAATACGCTTATGGGACGGATAATTGTATTTCGTAGCAGACATATGGGAGTTTCCATGCTCGTCTTCATCAACTTCCGCACTGTATACCAACATTGTCCCTTTATTCTCGGCACGAAGGCGCCTGACGATAGGAATAGTCTCGGAGGCAGAGTCTCCTCCTACAAACTATCAATGTCAAAGATTGAAAGTCAGAGTTGCTTTTGCAGTCTGCTATCAAGTCGTGCGTACCTGGGAGAAGAAGGTATATCGAACGATGAATTCCGTTATGTGTCTAAGTCCGGGTATTAATGTTACAGTAGAAAGAATTGGAGGTGCAAGATCGATCATCAAGGGTATCGAGCATATCGAATAGACGGCGTAAGATTGTAGTAATTTAGATAAGGCTATCTGTCCCAGTTGAACATCTTTCATAGGAAGTTCACCGGCGTCCGCCTTCACACCGCGTCTGTTATAAAAGACTGCTGTCGTCCCCAAAGTCAACGTAGCCATAGAGCCATAAGTAAGGTATCTCCGCAAAGGATGAGTCTGAGACCTCGAGAGAGTATACCTCCGGGCTCCAAGGCAGTAGGCTCGGGTGTTTAATCTTGTACCAAAGCTACGAAAAAGCAAGTAAGACATGGTGGTACGAAGTAGTGTGAATGCAAGTGCTTCGACTGCCATTTATTCGGCGATGTGCGTTGTCCGCTTAGCGGAGCTTGCGATAGGGATCCGGATAGGTGAATGGATATACAAGCCCCTTCTTCATCGAGTTCCGAAGTTCCGGGCACCGCCATCATTCGTATGCGTTACGTCTACAATTGACGATAGCAAGGAAGGTCGGATAATCTGAAGGACATAGTGAAGACGTCAGTGAAGATTCGGAACTTCCACGTCACTTTTGTTGTATATAACGACAAAAACCAGAGTGTAATCGTTCGTCATTCCAGTCGCACGCATGACCGCAGGAGAAGAAGTTCCGTCGTCGAAAGGTAGAGCAGTTGGTGGTCGAGCTTGAAGAAGCATGGGAAAGTGACCGCAAAGTATCACGTGCAGCAAATTTGAGTTGTCGAAGAAGTCGCTTGAGCAGATGAACTTTGACGCCGACGACGACGACAATGGCCAAGAGGAAACAAACAAAGGTAGATGATGATAGTGACTCAGATGATGGGGTGAGGTCATTAGCTCTACCTAAACTCTCTGTCATTCACTATTGGAATCAGTAGCAGTTGATCAACGTCGACTTCGACTTTTTTGACCCAAACCCCAAAGTCGACTACGACTCACTCAAGCGGCTTCTTGTTCAGTTGTTCCAAGCAGACGCAGAGTTTTTCAAGCTACATGAGCTCGCAGACCTTATTCTGTCTCAACCTTTGCTCGGGTCGACAGTGAAAACGGACGGGATAGAGAGCGATCCGTATGCCTATCTCAGCGTGCTCAATATGCATATTCACCAGGTTCGTACGCGCCCTGCAATCTTCACACCTCTTCATCCTCACATGTCTCGCAGAACCACGCGTCAATCAAAGCCATAAAAGATTATGTTCTCTCAAGATCCGCTGCCAATCCGGCTCTACAAAGCGCCTTGCAGAAGTTACTGGGTCCTGATGGCCTTCAAACCAAAAATCATGTTGGGTTCATATTCAGTGAACGTCTCATCAACATGCCCGTACAAGTCGTACCTCCGATGTATAAGATGTTAGCCGATGAAATCAAATGGGCCAACGACGAGGTGCGCTCTAAATAGTGCTTAACCATATGGTCTTGCTGATAGCTCTACGCAGAACGAACCCTACACATTCACCCACTACCTAATTCTCACTCGAATATATCGTATCACACCAGATCAAGAGGCGATCTTAGACGAAGCCGAAGAGGCCGATCAACCGCCAGCCAAGAAGTCTAAAAGGCATGCGCGACCTTCGAACTCAAACTCATCAGGGAGCGGCCTTAACACGTATTCGTTCCATCCTGAAGATGAGGTGATTCAAAAGGTTTGATCAAGTCATTCTTTCAGTGGAATTACCCGGCTCACACTTGACTCCGAAAAGCATTCCTCGTTTACTCTCGATTTTCCTCTCACAACTCAAATCCCGAGAGATGAGGACTCGTTCGGCCTCGATGTTGCTGGCAGAATGATGCTTGTTCCCGCGCAGAACTTCGAAGTGATGGTTGAGGAATTGGGCTCAACGTACTCAGTACCGGCGTAAATAATGACGTTCCCTGAGTTTAACCCTTGTATTTGCATGACCATTACTGAACGCAGATGTTGTATTCTCTAACAAGCTAACAATCTGTATTCTTATTTTCTGACGGCCCACGCAACTACCACCGTCGACGAATATCTAGGGTATCTAGCACGGTACTCTTCCATCGTCTTATGCAGGCACTCATCCTCCATTTCCTGCGTCCAACCGTTCCTCCTCAAGACGGGCATACAAACCTTAACCGTCATCTATCAAATTAAATGTCACGTCGAAGGTGCAGTCAGCGAATGCTACCGACTATCAAGAACTGGACTTCAAGCGTACTGGAATCCATTCTTCCATCATCTTGTAAAGCTCCGGTCCGTTCGGGTCATCCGCCTCTTCCCAATTTCCATTGAACCAGCACTCCCTCTGATTCTTCATCTCGAGCAAGTCATTGCTTTGGAGCAAAAGCTTGATATTTTCGCCGCAAAATGCGTTGTCTGGCCCGCGCAGAAAGGATTCGGTGAGAAAACGTAGGTTCCAGCATTCCTTTGCATCTTCGTCGAGTATTCGCGTTTTGGTACCACCATCGGCAACAAGGAGAATTCCTCCTGAATATAACAAATAAGTGAGTGAAGGAGATTGGCGTTTAATTTGATTTTTTTTTCACCAGGACGAAGGCATTTTGCCATCTTATCTATCAAGCCAACTCGGTCGTTCACCTGAACCTTCTCAGTCAACGAGTCTAAACAACCCTGAACAGCAAATAACATACGTGGATCAAAACTGCACGGCAGTGGACAACATCGAACTGGCCTTCGAATTGATCCAACTCTTCGAAAATATTGCCAACGACGAAACTTGATACGGTAAGTTCGCGCTCATTCTGAACGGGTCAAAAATGGATACCTCAAGTTGGGCGGCTTGGATCTGAATAGATTATTGGCGTTTTACAATCCCATGAGGAAAACTTCACCCACGGAACACTGTTAATTGCACGATCGACGCCTAGGCACTTCGTATTCGTGAATCTTTGGGCCATGTCGGCCGTCCTAGGAAAGAGATAACGGAAAGTAAAAGATCAATTAACGTCATCGCCACAATCAATGCTTTATATGTATATTGTTACCATATTCCAGAACCGGACCCAACGTCAAGTATGGCAGGTTGCTCATCCGCAGCCTCCCTTGTTTCTATGACTTTTTCGACGGCTTCTCGAACGTCTTGTCCATAGAGATCCCCAGTGACATATAACCACATCTTTTGTTGCAAGTTTAATCTCTATGGGGGTCTTAGGTGAATTTCTTCCTTGCTTCTTAAGATGAGGCGTGAAATGCGTTACCTTCATCTCCTCATCGTCACTCGGAAGCAAGTAAATCTATGCGAGTATGACTTTTTTCATTCTTACAGATCAAGCAAGCTAATGACGACTCACATTATTTGACATTTTCCAAGGAAAGAGGCTGCTTCCGCCAAACGGATGGTGGTGGTGGTGGTGGTGGTGGTGTTAAAAGAAAGAGACGGGAAACAACAACACATAAGAAGTATATACACTACTTAATAATTACTATGGCATGCTTACTCTTTTGTCGGAACAAACGCATCGAAAGATAGCGGAGTTCTTAATAGAAATGGTCTAGTTCATCCGTTGGTGCGCCGAGAAGATGAACGAATTGTTGTATTTCTGGTAGTGACTAGGCCATTGATTGACAAAAACCGAGCGCGACCAGCACTTAATCGTAACCGAGGCGACTACCAGCCCGACAAAGGTTGATAAATGACTGAGTCGGTGGATATTTCTTAGGCCCAGCTTTTTAAATGAAAGAAGTTGTTATTCCGTGATGTTGTTTCTTATCCATCAGCGACAGCAAGGTAGAAATACCATAACTTCCAAAAAATACAAGATCTTAATCATACACAAAATACGGGTAACGTAAACATAAAAAGCCATCTTACACTTCTCACAATCTTGCAGCCGGGCTAATACCATGCATACTAATAGTTTTCCCGCCATCAAGAGCAAGGTGTATACCCGTGACATGTGCTGAAGCTGGAGAACACAAGAAGAGCGCTGTTCCAGCCATGTCAGAAGTCGTTCCGAGCCGCCCTAAACGATGCATCTTTCAGTAATGCGATGGGAAATATCTATGTCTCAACAGTACCTGACGGTTGGTCGGAAGCCATGACATCGCCTGCTTTCTGGAGTCCAAATGCAGTCATCTTCGAAGGGAAAACTCTGTTCACGAGGTAAAACAAATCCAAAAAAGATCACTAAAATGCTAGGAAAAACCTACCCAGGCAGTATGGCGTTGACACTGTGATTTAGTTTGCCGTAAGTTATTGTCAAGCTTCAGAGAAAGGAGAAGGAAGTATACGGACGTTATATGCCTCGGCATGAGTTTTACGGCCAACGATTCAGTCAAATTATTGGCTATTCTATTAGTTAGATAAACCAGTCATTCGTAATCGGAGAGTCCTGACCTGCTGCTTTACTTGCATTATCTTGTCCGACGTCAGCAGATCGCCTTTAAACAATAGCCGATGCAGCTACTCACAGCTCCATACACCGGAACCTACTTCCGACACTTCCGTTTCGACATGAGGGCTTACGCCTGCCACAGACGAGATCATAATGACACGGGCTGGGTCTGCTGAAGTGGAATCTTTCGCCAGGAGGTCGGTCAATCTGATGACAGTGGTCGACATCAATATCCATCCTATGAGTCCTTGTGATGCGAAGGAAGACACACCCGACAGTAACTGAACAGGAAATTCCGTGAGGAAAGACACGAGTAGAATCCAACTTGTACCTTACCATAAAATAGACTTTTCACGTTTACAGCCAGAACCCTATCCCAACCTTCTTTCTCCGGGAAATCATCGTAAGGGGCGCCCCATGTCACTCCCGAATTATTCACAAGGATATGCAACTTTGACTCGCGTTTCTTGAATTCCGAAACGAGCGCGTCGCAGCCTGCTTTGGACTAAAGTTTGACATTGTCAGTGAGTGTTGCCTCAGACTGGAATCTATCGTCAAAACGAGCAGTCGACAGAATATGGTACGCACACTTAGATTAGTAGTGATGAACTCGCATTTCCCAGGTCCAGCTCTGTTCAATTCTCCCGCAGTCTTCAATAGCACATCAGACTCGTTATGTGCGGAATGGTCTTGGCCTCGGTGGATGGCAGTGGTCGTTACTCACTGCCTTCAGTTGGTCCTCTTTGCGCGCTGCAATGTAGACCTTCGCCCCGTTCGCTACTAGTCCTGAAGCGATCATTTTTCCTATACCGGTTCCACCGCCGGTCACGAGCGCTATGCATGGAAGCATCAAGCAGCGACTTCAGAACCGTACAAGAACGGAAGCATATTTGAGAGCAGCGAACCGATTTTATCCTTGACATTGAAGAGGCTTTGCGCCGATAAATCTTATAAAAACTCTTTCTCAGAAATATAAAGAGTAATAAAAGAGAATAATGGACCTTTCAGTGACATTTTAGTTGAAAGTTTCCGAGAATTTAGCAATGCGAGTGATGGCGGGGTATGAAGTTGCAGATATTGGGTGGTGCGAAGTCCGGAATTGATCGACGTCGGTCCGGCTAACTCGTGTTACCGGGAATGTTCTATAATTAGATTCAAGATTCACAGACAGACTTGAACGTTCAAACTAGACAGCGTAAGATTGCTTTCAATGAACCATCTTTACTAGATTTGAGCAAGAGAGTCATTCTATTCACTACATACATGGATATGCACTAAATCATAATCTACTGTTTGATGCCAAATGCTGCAACCCACTTCCAGGACACTTGAGGAGTGCCGCGTTCCATTTCCTCTTCAACTCCTTTCATCCAATCATTCACCTTCTCCTGAGACCAACCATTCCGCAGAAGTACTGGGATTAAATGCTTGAAAAACGTCTTCATGAAAAATGTCAACTTTAGACCACCCTCAAGTCATCAATCAGATACGGCGACGCACCGGTGTAGTGAAAGCCATCAATTCCTTAAACGCATGGGGATCTGGGTATTCCGGGTTGACCCAATTACATGCGGAGAAGTAATCGTACTGGCCCCCAAGATGTAGAGGCGGTTCATCCAAGATGCGATCCTTCAATTCCTCGCCACATGAAGGATTCTCCGAAAACATGTCGGGAAAAAAGCTACTCCACTGAAGAATCTTACTAGCTGACAATTCACCCTCCTTGATCCAGGAGTGTCGGCCCCAGTCTGCTAAAAGTAGCACACCGCCTAAACCATTGCAAAAATAAGCAATACATGACGCAGAAATAAGCTTCGTGAGCTTTATTAATTAAAAGAAGAGAGGCTTGACTGACCTTTTCGCAGGCACCGCTTCATCTTTGCAACCAGCTCGTCATGTTCTGTGACCTAACAGTGTACCTTGATTGGATGGCTATATGGCCAAGCCTTTGAACAGCTCACATGAATGATAAGCGTTCGAGCGTGGACAACATCGAATTGGCCGACGAAGTTGTCCAAAAGCTCAAGAGCGCTCCCAACAGCAAATCTGACAACGATCATGAGATCCCAGGTCATAGGTGATAAGAAAACGGACGATACGAACTCGGTATTCTTCGGTGCATCACTAAAGTAGGTATAAATTGATACGCACGCGAACTTCTTTAAGAAACGTATCTGTTTTCTTCGAACTTTGCTACAACTCACACCAATCGATTACTACCGAAATCAACCCCGACAACACGGGCATCCGGGAACTCGTACGCGATATCATTCACCCTATAAAATCCAGCCATTGTATAAGTTGCGTTGGCCCAAGTTCGAATCAATCCTCGCACGGCACTTACCAGAATCCAGGTCCGGAGCCGACATCCAGGATTGCAGGCTTTCCGCCGTTCTCATCTCTCGGAGACAAAACTTTGTATACTGATTCTCTGGCCGCAGCTGGATAAAGCCCACCAAGCATGATTTTCCACATGGTGTGTTGATACTCGAGGCGCTAGGATTGAACATGAGGTTTCAGGGTGAAGAAGCCTCGGGAAGGAGAAAGGAGAGGAACAACTCTTACCTTTTTCTCCTCATCAATCGCGGAAGGAGGAAGCGCATATGGCTGAATGCAAGTCAGTCTTTGGGTTAAACGTATAAAGAAAAAGGCGGCATAACTGAAATAGATGGGCTCGTCATATCGTCGATAAATCACAACAATGCAACCGAGCAGTGGAGAAGATAGGCTGTGAGAGACAGACTCGAGAGAAACTGATACTTATACTTATTTCCACACCGAACTGATGACGGGGACAAACGATGCCGGAGTCAAACGAGCAAGTTCCCCGATATGATGGTCAATTTCCATGCAACATGAGAACAAGTTTCCCAAGTGCAATCGGAGCCGTCGGGGTCCATTAGCCCCTGTGAGGTGTTATAAAAAGAGCCGAATCCTAAATTAGACTAGGTGGTTAAGCTAAATCAAAGTAATACATATGAATTTTAAGGACCATTAAGTTACCATTGGCCTTGAATGACGACCTGGAGTTGATCATCTTTGAAAATATTAAGACGATGGAACTCGGACAGCGCAGACGTTAGTGAAGAAACATACGCCATCTGTGTCTTATCCAGCTCGGCCGATGTAGAGTTCCACTTTGGTGGAGTTTCGTTGCCTTCGGATTCATGACTCACTGAGATTGGATCATTTGCCTTCTTCATGTCCGTTTTTTGTTAGTTTGAAAGTACCCTAAATGTATAAACGATGCGCCACCGACTTACACAGTCCACATTGGCGCAGGACGGGAAGCTCGATCTTCCATTTGTCGATTTACCCCGATGAAGCGGACTTCGTCTCTTCTCTAAAAAAAGTGAGCTTTCGTTAACAGTATCCGAGGACTTAAAACACACATATACACACACCTTTCGTTGACTGCATTCAACCGACAGCTTTATTTAGTCATTAGTGACCGCCTTTGATGCTCAAATAGTTCCAAAGGACGTAGATATGTGCCGTAATCATCACATTACACAGGAACAAATCGCACCCCATTCTCGATCATAAATGCTCAAATCGCATTGCATAACATCCTACTGCTTGATACCAAACGCAGCAACCCACTTCCAAGACACTCTAGGAGTGCCTCGTTCCATCTCCTCTTCCACCGCTTTCATCCAATCATTTACCTTCTCCTGAGACCACCCGTTACGAAAAAGCACGGCAGCTGAAGTCCTGAAAACCATCTTCAAGCATAATGTTGAATATGGGCTTCATGTAGAGCTGGAAGGACGCACCGGCGTATTGAAAGCCATCAGGTCCTTAAACACCTGCGGGTCCGGATACGCTGGATTAACCCAGTTGCACGCGGAAAAATACTCGTACTCTCCTCCGATACGAAGTGAAGGAGGGTCCAATATCCTATCCATCAAGTCTTCTCCAAGGCACGAATTCTTCGAGAACATTTCTGGAAGGAAGCTGGTCCACTGAAGAATCTTGCTATCAGACATATCCCCTTCTTCAACGCGATGCACGCGACCCCAGTCTGCTAACAGCAGCACGCCACCTGCAGTATTTGAAATGACATTCAGTCGCCATACTTTGAAGTGTGGAGGTGGGGGGTTACCAACCTTTTCGTAGACACCGCTTCATCTTCGCAACAAGCTTGCCGTGTTCTGCAACCTATACCTCCCTTAGATTAAAGCAAATTCAATCATGGACCCTACATACATGAAGGAGAAGAGCTCGAGCGTGGACAACATCAAATTGGCCGACAAATTCGTCCAACAAATCGAACGCGTTGCCAACGAAAAACCTACGATTTTCTGAATGTCACTCATGGATCTCGAAAAATAAAACACGAACTCGGTATTCTGCGGTGGGTCGCTGTTGGTAAAACACACATGAGCTCTGCGGGAAGATTCTGTTTGTTTGGGTGAAGAAACCCTCACGTCAATCCATGTGAACCGAAATCAAGTCCAACAACTCGCGCCCACGGGAATTCCTGCGCCATTTCATTGGCCCTAACAAAAACATTTGTCAATCTCCAAGTTTCATTCTACATAGTACACACATTCAATTCAAAGGCGACGAGCACCGCACACTTACCAGAACCCAGGCCCAGAACCAGTATCTAGAATCGCCGGTTTTCCTGCGTTCTCTTCCCTCAATGAAAGCGCTTTATATATTGGCTCCTTGGCTGCGGCGGGGTAGAGCCCTCCCAACATGATTTTATACATGTTGTGCTGGTATTCGAGCCGCTAGAGAAGAATCAGAAACTTTGTTATTGCATCTGCGAACGAAAGGCGAGATGGAGAGCAAGAAGTTTCACCCTTTTCTCCTCATAGATCGCTGAAGGAGGAAGTACGTATGGCTATATGTGAGTCAGACTTCTAGCCGGATGAGGAAGGAAGAGTTGGCGTAACTGATATAGACGGGCCAGTCATATTATTGACAGTTTAGATTGGCACGACCGTGTAGGGGAAGAGGATGTGATATGTAAGAGACGATCTTGAAAGAGATACCTACTTATATTTTTTCCTACACTAAATTGACGGCAAAAGCATACGAGCAGGTTTCCTAGATTGTTCATTTATTTCCACGTAGCTTGGGACGTTGTCGTTATCGAGGGGTCCATCCGATTCCGTGTCGTTTTATACAACCGTACTGTGAGAACACGCGGGAGGCCAAAATATATTTAGAGCATATATCAATTAAGATAGTATGCCTTAAGCCTGGGGATCAATGGTCGAGTTTTGACTTTGGAACGACCTTATGGAAGGGCCATTTCAATCGTTTTGTGTCTGTCAACCCGAAGTCGATCAATGAGTTCTGGAGTGAAGTCAGCAGCGCATTTATGCCACAAGATGAGTTCATGACGCACTGAATCCAAACTATTTAATCCCTCTATACCCATCCATCTGATAAATAATGGGTTCCCCAAGCTATGACAGCTGACCTGCACAGTAGACATTGGCATAGGACGGAAAATTCTCTCCTCTTCATCTGCCAGTGTTGCGTTAGTATATGCAGGAAGAGTATAGTCCCTCAAGAAAAAGAGTTTTAATGAGTCGAAGTTACTAACGAAAGACCAAACGTACATTTCTTCTACCAGATCCATCCTCGGTATAAACATTTCTCCTCAGTCAACCAACTCCGACATTCAGCGACAGTAAAATGTTTACATATATCATAATCATCACATTACACGGTGGCGAATCCTGCCTTACTACACTTGACAATGGTAGTCCAAGCTGCTTTTCGCTGCATCATGAGCTACGGCGTGATACTTTGAGCCGCAAGCCACTTCCAAGGGACTTTCCTGTACTCCATTTTCCTTCAACTGCTTCCATCCAAGCATCTACCTTCTCCTGAGACCACCCACGAAGGAAGGCGGAAACCATCTGATTGTAACTCATTTTCAAAGAATGTGTTAAAATTTCGAACTCCTTCAATTTGTCTTATTAAGTAATTAAATAAAAATGGCGTACCTGCACGACGAGCTCCGTCAAGTCTTTGGATTCCTGTGGGTCCAGGCGCACTGAGTTGAGTCAGTTACATGCGGTGAACTATTCGCATTGCCCGCCAAATTAGTATAAAGGGACATCCAAAATCCTGGCCTATAGATCTTCGCCTGATAGCAGAACTTTCGAGAACATATCGGGAAAATAAAGAGGTATTCCCTAGTTTGTCAAATATATCGATGAGAAAGCAACGGATGGGCAAAAGACAATCGAAAACATTTCAAGAAGGTGAGAACCAAGATTGGCTCGAGAAGTTCCACTCACCAGAGAGCACTGACACAAGCAGAAATCAGCGACAAAAATGGCCGAAATAGCCGAACAGAGCAAGTCGTGCAGATGAGAACCTCAGCAAATCAGCACATCCTAACACGTACAGTACGATTTGAACGCACCTTTTACACTTCGATGACGTCTATGCTCATGCAGAGGCGTTTACGAAGTTATATATAGCTCTATATAGGAGGAACGCCACCTGGAACCTAGAATCCGATAAATGCGTGTTGTATGACCAGTGAACGCATGCAGCCGTCTCTTGAGGACATTTCGTGTTCCGGTCTTACGAGAAGATACTCCATCAAAAGGCAAGCGGCACGGCCGAGAAGAAACGCATCTTCGATAAAGGCAGCATGAAAGCAGCAGTACGTGTACAGACATGAATACCTAAATTCAAAACCTATTACGCTTACGCGAGCTTGGCTTTTCTCCTGCATTCGTCCTATACTCAACATCAGTCTTCAACCAGGAACCAATAGAAAGAAAGAGCGACAAAGGGTGAGCACGCACTTGAACTTCCGACTCGTCCTCCCTCCGTCCGGACTCATCAAGCCCCCCGTCAACGCAGTCCCCATCACAATCGCGCTCGAGCCCCTCGGCTCATCCACATCCATATCGTCCCCAACACTCCCACCCAACCCTAGTCCACCACTACGCCCAGAACCAGAACGGCCCGCAGCAGCGGCCTTCTCTTTCGCGACCTCCGCGACTTCGGCGAGGGTGTCTTGAGTGATGCGTTCTTGTTCGTCTTGGGAGAGTTTGAGAGCGTGTGAGGATTCTGCGAGGGTGGCGAGTTGGGTGTCGAGAGTGGCGAGGATGGAGTGGGTGGTTTGAGCCCTAGAAAGTCGGTGTGAGTGAGTATCTTAATCTTTTAATAACTGAAAATATGACGAGGGAGACAAAGATAAGACAGTAGTCGAGAAGAGTGTTGGATAAGGGCTTGCTACTCTAATTCCACATGCTGATACACACCATTCTTGTAACGAGTCCAGCAACGATTGAAGTTTCCCAGGTGCAAGGTCGCGCCCGATCGTATATTCCACCTCGAATTGTTGCTGTTTCTGGTCGAGCTTGCCGCGCATAAGGTCTAGGTAGATGCCATCGATGATGAGATCCTCGAGTTCGCGAATCTTTGGAAGGCGCAAAGCGTGGAGGAGGACGTCGTAGGGAAGGATCTGGAAGGGTATGTGGTGCGTTAATTAGATAGTGCGCAGATGGAGCAGAGTAGACAGGTCTGAGGGGTAAGTGAACGAACCCTGCGGTCTAATGCAAGTGAAATGATTGTAAGGAGCCGTAGTTTCGTGAGCTGCTTCTCATTTAGCGAAGGAAGCGAGTCTTTTGAGTCTAGCAGGCAACACAATCTACATCAGTATCCACGCCTTGTTTTTTTTGTTGCACCAAAACTACAATCTACTCACTAATGTAGTCTTCGAACGTGCCATACGCAAAGAGCTGTAACAACTTTAGATGAGACGCATAATTCCCATTCGCCAGCTGCATGCACATTCAATTCAATCTAAGCCTGAAGCTCCATGCGGACAACTTCAATGATTCAGACGCACCTCTTGCACATTGGGTAACTCTAGCAATTCATAAAAGTTGAAGACGCCCGGTGCAGACGTGACGTTCTCGATGAGCTTGGCGGCTGCGGCGCCTTTGGCGTTCTTCGCGAGTAACAAGAAGGGCTCAATCTTGGTTGCTGCATTCGAGCACAGTTCCAGCGTCATAATGAGTTCCTAAAATGCTATGTGAAGAATCTTTCCTGAGGGTCAATGAATGATCAAAGAGGAGGACAGGGTGCGAGGCCTGACTACCAGTGGCGCGTGCGTGCTCATCGCCGTCCCGTCGCGGCAGTCGCGTACGTTGCGCGAAGTCAAATGACCACCTCCGTCAGCGTCCGTCTTTTCATGTTCTCAACCATCTTCAGTCTCAGCCAACGACGTCTACCACTCCGTCTCGCTCACACCGCTCGCAATCCGCATTCCTCATGGCTTAGATTGTTCCATAGCACGCCTCGGCGCTTCGACCTCGCTCAGAAATACCTCGACAAGGTGCAGAGGAAGGCTCATGAGTGTGTCTTTTATCATTACTTGAACTCACGAAACAATGCATATTTATTTTATTCTGTCTCTCTCTAAACAAACTTTGTATAGAAAGGGCCTGAGTGTCGAGGAGCTGAGAGAATCAGCGAAGGAGTCGTCGCGAAAGCCTTGTATTCTTCCTGAAGCCCAGAAACTGTTCGAGCAGAAACAAGCGACGAAAGAAGCAAAGACGGCCTCCAACGACGACAAAAACACAAAATGGACGTCGTCAGTGCGAAGAGACAATTCACCAGTCAAGGTATGTCTTTTAATGTCGTCTAAACGCTAACATACTCAAACTTTGTGCTTCACCTCCAGCCCCTCGCCCAAATCCTTAACATCCCCAAACTCCTCAGCTCACCCCCCTCGCCTGCCCAGCTCTCTGCCCTCTGGGCCGCATTCCACGCCTCCCGCACAAATGGGACAGGCCGCGGATATCTCTCCGCGTGCATCCCGTTGTCGATTTACGAGACGCTCGTCAGTGCCGGTAGACAGCACCCGAGCTTCATCGTTCCGTTGCCTCGAGCAGGTGCGGTCGACGCAGTTGGAGAAGGAGCGGCGTCGGAGTCGGCGTCGGCGTACGAATTTTTCTTCATGCAATGGGCTTTCCACCCTACCCCACCACTCCCTCGTCCCTCCATCCTCGACGATCCGCTCCCTACCCCTACCCTTACCGATGCGAACGCTGCTACTTCGCTTCCGACGGCCACCATCCTCTTCACCCCTCTCCTCGAATACAAAACGCGCACAACGTTCGCGACGCCCCATCTTGTGCTCACTCTATACCCTGACCTGGCGCCCTCCTTCGGGCACGTACTTTTACGTGGGGAAATCACGCCTACTTCCTCTTCGTCGGTTTCTTCGGACAAGACTGGCGTAGAGGCTGAGGGCCAGATAAAGTTTGTGCTGAAGCAAGAGGAGGCGCAGCTCCTCGCGTTGGGTATGCAGAGGTTTTACCTCACTGGAGCGAATGAGAAAGTGGAAGAAAGAAAGAAAGCCCAAGAAAGGAGAAACCTCGTGAGGGCATTTAATGAGACTCCTGAAGAGTTCAAATGGGAAGAGTTGTTGAAGCATGCGAATCCGATGTCGTAGATGCTTTCGGATTACTCACGAGGGGTAAGAAGGATGGCAGTCGAAAGATATTGGATTGATATTAGAGTTGGAAGTTTAACACTGTACATGCACTAGGTGGGAGGGGATAATATTTTTTTAAGAATTCGTTTCATGCTTGTGTTTATGGTTTTTCTCTTGCCAACAAGACGAAAAGTCATCGGTGGAGTGAGCGCAGAATCCACAAGAAGCAAAGAACATTGTTGCAGTCGATCAGGCGGACAAGGATAGAGACCAGTCCAGTCATTTTAATTGACATCCCTCGAATTAGCCCTGCTCCCTCAAGTCCGACACTGACTTCAATTCATCATCACGTCTTCCATTCTCATCCCCGCTACCAATCCCGAAAAATGCTTCACTCTGCGCCTCGTCCATCGTCGCACGTAGAACCTGAGCCATTTCACGCTGGGGTCGGGAAAGATACTCTGCGAGCTCTTGATCAGGCAAGGCGGAGTGGTCGAGGGCTTGGGTGAGCTGCGTCCGGAGCTATTTTGGGATGCAAAGCAGGAAAGAAAATGGTGTCAGTTGTTTACTTTTGAAACACGATTCTTGGTTTTTATTTTGAGAATTGGGGTTGAAGACGTCAATTTGCGAGGGACTTTGAAGAGCAGGGGGTCGCAAGATGGAACAGAGCCAAGCATGAAGCAACAGAGTTCATGGAGGATGAAGAAAAGGAGGGAAGAAGAAAAGGAGGGAAGAAGAAAACATGCCCGTACACGAAGCATAGCCTTCCTCCTCAGAGCAAGCTTGTTCCCGCGACTGCCTTCTTTCCTCGTTTCCTCGAGTTCAGAAAGCCGATTCGAGACTCGATGGGCTTCAGTGAGGACATCGTCGGGCAAGTCAGCAAGGCGAGCAAGCTCAAGGCCTAGAAATGGAATGAAATGTTGCCTGAGTTTGTGAGTATACGCGGAGAGACGAAGGAGATAAACCGTAGTGTTCGATGTGTTCGGGCGAGCCGTCGACGATTCTAAACGGGGGTGAATATACGTGCGTAGATAATAAAATTTAAGAGGGTGTTGGTCGCTTACTTGTAATCGAAGACCAATCCCATGCTTGAGGCAGAAGGTCGGGTTTTCTGGACACCGTCAGGTCAGTAGCTAGATCGAAATCATGGTCATGGTACAAACCTGAACAGATAATGACAAGCTGAAATTCTATCAGAAAAGTTCGGGGTCGCGCCGAAAAGAGCGGAAGGCTCACTTCACCACAGTTGGTTGACGTACTAGCATAGAGGGAAGGTCTTGGAAATGTCTGTCGAGGACTGGAAGTAGGCAATACATAACTTCTAAGAGCGGTCAAAACTTACGTTGCAAAAAATACAAATGACTAATTAGAGGTGAAGAAGTTGAATTATTAGTATTAAAATACCAGATTATCTGTAAAGATTGCGCACTTTGAGTTTGATCAGCTGTTCGGCGATGGCGAAGCAGATTCCGAGTCCTTCTCTAGGAGAGGTTCCACGGCCTAGTTCATCGACAAGAACGAGCGACTTCTCTGTAGATAGGCCTTGTAAAAAGTTTAAGCCCTATGGAATATGTAGAAGGGACTCGGCTCACCTAGTATCATGGCTGACGACGAGATCTCCTGAGCAAAGGTGCTTAAACTGTGTTCCATGTCGTCATCGTTCGATAGCCTTGTCAATAGAGCGTCGTGGATCCTTTCGGAAATGCATATCGTTGGAATTCGAAGTGTATCCTTAGGTACCAAGCTCACCTGAAGCTACTATATTCTGCCGGAACGAAGCACCCACACATTGCCATGACCGTCAGTAATCCGACTTGCCTTAGATACGTGCTTTTCCCGGACATGCTAGAACAATGACATTGGAGAATTGAGGCCGTGTTACATGTTAGATGGAAACTGGCTTACTTGGGACCTTGGATAATCTGAAAGGAAGAAGACTCGCAACAGTAAACGTCATTCGCGACTACGGTACCAGCGGACTGAACGTTCTCCAAGATGGGATGGCGACCAGACTTGATGGCCAATGTCCCTGTGAACTCCGGTCGAACTGGTAAAGTTTTATCAGATTATGATGTTTTGGGCATGACGTTACAGGAAGCTAACCGTAGTTCCGAACTTTAAATAAAGTTTGTCAAAGATTTATAGATACACTAAGAACGACGCACTTGTGGAAGCATGGGCAAACGACCAAAGCATATCCAAAATCGCAATCTATATGATGATGAGTTGAGGGCAGGTAATGAGACCCAACAAACTCGCCGCTTCTGAAGCTTTGTAAAGCGACCCAACCTCAACAATTACGTCGGCGACAAGGTCTTGAATAACTCTATCATGATCAATATAGGAAACAAAATGACAGCAGAAAGGGCAACTTTACTTGTCGCTCAGCATTAGGGTCTCGTCTAGTGCATCTTTGGTTCTCGCATTTCTCTTTTTCTGTGTGGTTTTGAGCAAGTTTGAGCCTAACTTAGCAGGTGGACTGCGTTTAAAGAACTTCTTACCAAGTCAATGCTCTCAAAGAACCATTTTCCTTTCTTCGCCTGCACATTTACGAACCCTTTTGGCAGCTCCGTCAACCCCGCTTCATCCAGATCCGTCTTCCTAAGCGTGAATACGAATCCATGTTCTTGATACAAGAGCTGAAGCGGGAGACCATGCTCTTCGCTCAACGTGCGACTCAGCTGGAAAATATCTGCGACGTTCTCTTTGAAAGTCTCGCGTGCGACATCGAGGAGGCAATTTTTGTTGACTTTGACTGCGTAAACGCGAGAGTTGACGGCATTAAGACCCCCTCCCTGTTTACAGTCAGTCGAATGCAAGCGCATATAGTCAGACATCAGCGCATACAGTCAGCAGAAAAGTCTACCTTAGGAGGGTTTGATTCTTCGTTAAGGCTTTCCGCGATCAGACTTTCAATTGTATCGATCCTGTCATCTGACAGCATCTGGGATAAGATATTTAATTAGTCAGTAAGACTATAAAAGGAGGGTTATGCTCACGTCACAAATGATCTCAAGCAAGCGAGAGTGGCACCCTTGAACGGCCTTCCGGACCAGAGGTATATTTTTGACAACACTGCGAAGCTGAAGCATCTGGGAAACCCTTGCAGAGGCACCCTTCGCTCCGCTTGTCGGTCTCGTTTCGGAAGCTGCCAACTGTACAGGATTAATGTGAAGTAAAAATAATTTGAATATGCGGTGCTGACATTGGCAATGAGCTTGTCAAGGTCGAGTTTGTTTACAGTCTTGAGAGCATCCCTAACGGCGGTAAATTTATCTTCTGCTTGCACGAGCTCCTCCACTGCATCTAGCCTTGCTTCGATGGATGTATGCGCTACAAAATTGCATTAGATATCTGATTTGGTAGACGATGACAGTTTGCATACTTGTTATGGGTGCAAGGATGTTTACTCTCAACAATCTCATTCCCATAGCCGTCCAGGTGTGGTTAAGAATTCTTCATGTAAAAATCAAGGTGAGCTTCGCAGGCAAGTTGAATGCACGTACCCGAACAATGAATGCGATGATTTTTTGCTGAGCATGTTTCCTACGAGTTCTAAATTTCTTGCACTTTCGTTGTCAATGAGCATCGTGCCCTCCACCGGCGTATACCGGATACGTAAAGAGTGCGCAGCATAACGCGTGTTCAATCTCATTTCAGCATGTTTAAACAGAGCGCATCCCGCTGATAAAGCGTAGTATCTGGCCCAGAACCCCAAATTAGAGAGTTCCAGAAAGAGGCCAATAGCGAACACTTACTTCGAAGAAACGGCAAGAAGCGTGGCTGCTCTATCATCGCTATCGACACACAATTGGTTGACAAACTGTAAGCCTGTATCAAAAGTTCGCGAGTCACTTTAACACCAGGTTTCAAAACGTACCAGCTTCTTCATTCCAATACTTTCTTAGAACAGGTTCGATTGGTACACCGGGAAACTCCTCTTGTATGCACTGAACCAACAGCGAAGTTGCGACCACATTTTTTGCTGCTGACGGCGTCGAAGAGTCGATAGGAGCGAGAAACGTGTCTGGTACTAGTACCAGAACAGGGTAATGAAGGTGCAGGTGGTGCAGGGTCTTAACGTAAGTCTGGCAATCCGCTAGCTGTTTGACCCAATTATCAACCCGCTTACTTCTGAAGGCCTTTTCACGTACCTGAATAAGCTCGACGTGTCCAGTATCCTTATCAAGCGCCGCAATGCCAACTTCTCGACCAACACCTCTGCTTTCCAGGACAGCAACAACGTACGACCCCTCGTGTCTCGAGGACGCAGCTGTGAGAGGTCGCGCCGTATTAGGACGCGACTGTCCTGTTGTAGGACGATAGCTCAACGAAGATGAGGTTGGAGGGCGCGTCGAGGCCATCTGCATAGACGTTGGGCGAAATGTTGAAGAACGCGTCGAGGAGATGGACGTCATGGCGTGAAGTCAAGAACGCGACGCGTCTTGCAACTTGAAGCTTAAGCTTGTCTTCCCAACCGACGTCACCAGCTCTTCTGAAACTCGTTACACAAGCACCGCGCAGTCTGCTCGACGCTTAAATCAAAGCTACCGAGGGAAATGGATCGAATTTTGCATACAGATCATCATCGGTCCAACGACCTTCTTGATTTTATTACCTCTGTATGACAGCTATGATATGCGCTTTCCGCTTTTTTGGACGCTCTGTTGGTTTCGCGCGCCTCAAGGACGGCCATACCCCATCTTCAAACTCCAGTGGATAATCGAAAAGATTATTTCGAGTTGCAGATGTTGGAGTTGATATCGTCCGTAGAAGGCGCGAAGAAGACACGGTACAACTGTCATACATTCGCGCTACTGGTGAAAATTTGGAGCCTCCATACGCATTTAGCTGAGATCTATTTTGACGCTATCATTTTCGTCCGACACAGATACTCTGTTATATCCGTAAGTTGGAAATTGCTTTCAGATCTTTCGACCCTTCTATAAGCCCGCCATTTCGAGACTTTTGTTTAGATAGACAGGAGAACCCGCAGCTTGCACAAGGGGAGCGGAATATATTAATGGATGGCCTGTAACGTAAATATGGACAAGCAGCTCGACTTACGCGACACGACGTGTTCTCGGAACTTGGAGGCGGCGGTTGATACGGCAGCAACCAGTCAATCCAACCGGCACTCTTTTCTTTTCATTTTCGTGCACTTTTTGTCACCAACTCGCCCGCATTCTGAGCTTGGAGTCCGCACCACGCAATTACGATAGATGGTCGGTCTTGTCGAGCCCTGGACCCAGCAATACCGAGACCTTGTCGATTTTATCGGGATCGCGTGTCAGCGAGCTAACGGTGGCGACAGTGCGGTGCTTGGAGATGATTGGTGGCCAGACGATTCTTTGGACTTGAAAAGGTGCGTTTTATTCTGCTCTGCCGTAGACTACCTCATACTCATGTTGGTCCAGTCTTCTGATAGAGCCGACATACAGTCGAACTAAATCAGCGTATGATCGGTTGAAGAAAGCAAAAGATTTCCTCCTAGCCTCCGTTGAAGTTCTCGATGCAAAACTGAACGAAGTCTCAAAGCTCGTCATACCCGCTTCGAAACACCATGGGATAATGATCCTCCCCAACGAGCTATTAGCAGAAGTCATGAAAAGAACCGTCTTTGGGAAATGGAAATGGATCTGGCAAGCCAACGGGCTCGGAAGTTTGGTTCGTGTTAACCGCCGATTCCGTGACATTGCGTACGCGTGTCCTGCGCTGTGGTCGAAGATACAGCCAGTAGTCCCGTTCGTTCCTCTCTCACGAGCACTCACGATGAGTCGAAATCATCCATTACATTTCGCACTGGGATGCGAAATTAATACCGCTCGCTACACGCTGCTTGCTCCTCACACATGCAGAGTAGATACATTTGTTCTTGGCGACTACGTGTTGACCAGCTTTAGCCGTGTAGTCGATGAGTTTCTGTCGACGTCCCCCAGCCTCGAGTTCTCGGCCGTACGAAACCTCGCAATGCCACGTATACATGAGCCTCATGAAGGCCTAGAACCTCCTCACGTTGAACAGGTGCAAACGGACTTTCATCGAATCTTTCGTGCATGGAGGTTTCCTAACGCCTCAAAGTTGTTGATGTATGAGATAGCCCCTCCTTCCGGCATATTTCCATCGTGTTCGGAGCTCGTTATGCAAGCACTGCACCCAAAACTGGTCAACCCACGAAAGCTTTGCGTTTTCCTTCAGTCCTTACAAGCACTGACTTCTTTGAGTGTACAGTTGCCCACTCCGCATGCTGTGGGGTCCATGTGGGAAACACCTTATGGTCAGGTCATAAATCTCCCACAACTCCGTTCATTCAGTTTCAGAATGTTCGCAGAGTACATGTACGAGTTCAACAGCAGGTTTTCAAAGTCTCGCGTTTTTTTGAAGTCCTTGCGGATTCCAAACGTACGAGACGTAGACTTGCGTCTGACTTATTCGCACAAAAGCGAGCTTGGTATGTTCGATCCCGACAAAGAAAAATTCTTTCTCCATCCAGAACCCTACGAATCACTACGAGAATTACATATTTATGCATATCGGTCAATGGCGGATGGTCTGAGGGATAATGCAACTCCTGTTCCGAGCATGGATGTTTTTCGAAGTATTGCACAGTACTGTCCTGCCCTCCAATCCCTGCGCGTTATCATTCCAGACCTTTTCGATCGTTGGAGCCCCGACCCTGGGCCACTCGTCGAACTCGATTCCTTACAGACGATCGTCATCCTATTCCATCCTGATCTATCGAACATTCTTACATTTGTGGACCATTTTGAATCGAAGCGAGTGGCACTACAACAAATGGATATTCTCATAAATTTACGCAACCTTTGCGGTGCCGGGAATCTTCACATCGCTCTAGACCATTGTCTCGGAGACTGGCAAAATCTTTGTTCTGGGACCAAGGTCACTGCACGATCGTGGAGCAATGAATTTGCATAGTTTATCGCTCCTGCATTGTTCTCAACATTGGAGGCCATTTTGGCTCCGAAGTTCAGCGCTAATCAAATCTAAACTCGTATTTGGATAATATATGCCTTTCCTTGATCATCTTATACACAATGAACAAGGTTTTCAACCCGAATTCGAACTCGAGTGAAAGTTTCAAAAGTAGCCAATATTCGAGAAAATTGCTACTGCCTCTAATAATTTAGGTCCAGTTTGGTGACGAGCATTATTACTGGCGCCAGGATAGCGAGTATAGGATGTGAACCTTCTTGATTTTGCGCCTCATTTGAGTCATTAATTGTACAAGTTATTATTTCTCTTGCCACTCTACCAGTCGCATACACTCGTTCGCTTCAGGGAATGGCTCTGACCTATTTTTATTTTCCTCGCTATTCTACATTCTTGCTGTATATTTGTGCCTGCACATGTCTTCATGCTCACTGGATGGCTCATTTCTCTAAATAGATAAGATATACATGCATGCTAATAATCGTCTCGGCGGCTCACCCCAGGCCTTTTCTGTCTCTAGAGTGCATCGGGGAAGCCTGGGAACTTCGTTCATTGGCCGGCTACTCCGGCAGCATCTTCGCGCGTCATCCGTATGTCGACTCAATGCAAACTGCCATGTCCGAAGATTGGAAAACCAAAGCAGCAAAGAGGAAGGCCCAACAAGACAAAGAAATCCCGGATGAATGGCGGATCCCCAAATTGCCTAATGATCAATGGGATGTCATGGACGTTCCTCGAAACTGCGGGCTTCTCTCGGAACACGAGATCAGAATCACGGAGACAGACAATGTCGAACTTTTGCTTCGGAACCTTGCTGGAGGGATATGGACGTCTCTCGAAGTAACGCTTGCGTTTTATAAGCGGGCCATCGTTGCTCAGCAGCTAGTTGAGTGTTGCTTCAGGTTTTCTCCATCATTGACACGTGCTTATTGATATATTTTCGTATTCCTTATGTCGTAGACGAACTGTTTGACAGAAATATTTGTCGAACGTGCGTTAGCTAGAGCAAGAGAGGTTGATGACTACCTCGCAAAAACAGGGAAGTCTATGGGCCCCCTTCACGGCCTTCCCATCTCCGTCAAGGACCAGTTCTCTATGCGAGGTCTAGAAACAATTATGGGTGCGAGCCCGTCTTCGATGTCATATACCGCATCTAACTCTCCTTAAGGTTATGTTTCGTGGATCGGATCCCCCTCCGAGCACGACGCCGTTCTCATCGAGATCCTCTATGATGCAGGAGCTGTACCCTTTGTACGGACGAATGTTCCACAGACTCTAGTAGTGAGCAACACAACTTGGACACTTTGATATAAGCAGTAAGACTTCGCCAGTGGGGAGAAACGATGAATCATGTTTTCGGAAGGACAACGAACCCTTATAATACGAGCCTTACTCCGGGCGGGTCATCAGGCGGCGAAGGAGCGCTTCTTGCTCTGAGAGGTAGTCCTTTGGGTGTCGGCACGGATATCAGCGGGTGACTCGATTCAACTACCCATAATCTTCGCATTTACACTGACTGGTTATATGCCAGATCTTTGCGCATACCTAGCTCCTTCTGTGGTTTGTACACCGTACGTCCCTCCTACGAGCGCTTTCCTTACACTGGTGCTCTCAACGCCCAAGATGGCCAACGTTCCATTCCGTCCGTCCTCGGCCCAATGTGCCCCTCAATCGAAGGTGTCCGCGTCTTCGCAAAAGCCGTACTCGACGCCAATCCATGGGATCGCGATCCTCTTGTGGTGAGAAAACCTTGGGACGAACAGGCCTACGCACTGAGAGATCATGGTGGGCGAGGAGGCCGCTTGTGTTTCGCTGTTATGTGGGACAATGGTGTGGTCAGACCATTCCCACCGTTGAAACGAGCGCTGGAGATGACGAAAGCTGCTTTGGAAGCAGCTGGACACAAAGGCGAGATGCCCTTCGTTTCTATCTAAAGGTCTGGGACTAACGGTTATGATACAGTTATTGACTGGAAGCCACATCGTCACCTCGAAATCTACAAGAATGCCGTACACTGCCTTTTGTTTTTGAGTATTGCGCGTTCTAACACAAGCAAGTTGTAGGAAAGTATATTCTGTGCGGACGGGTACGAAGACCTCAAGCGCGAATGTGCCAAGTCCGGCGAACCTCTTATAAAGACGATGCGCCCGGATGGTGACGAAGGCAAGATACCATGGGTGTCACCTTTCGTCTGGACGCTAGTTGGAGAGCCTCGCCATCGATCAACAGATGAGGTGAGACTCGGATATTCATGCCCGCATGAAGGCAGTGAAATTCAGTCTCCTTTTCTCGTTTCCAGCTCTGGCAGCTCGTCAAAGAGAAAAAGAATCTTCGGAAATCCCATCTCGACCACTGGCAGGCGACAAAAAGCAAGACCGGAACCGGAAGACCCGTCGACGGGATTATATCACCTGTAACAGCATACCCTGCATGTCCACACGGGACAAACACGTAAGATTTGCAAATGACGTTAACGGGGGTCACTGACCTGAGAATCAAAAAGTGACTGCTTCTACACGACGCTGGTGAACGCGATGGATTATACGGCAGGATGCTTCCCCGTCACTAAAGTGGACCAGGAAACGGACAAAGTTGCACCTCCGCACAACTTTTATAACCACGAGGACGAAGCTCTACATGCAGTTTGTGAGTGTAATCTCTTCCTTTCAACTTCACGAACAAAATTTTGAAGTGAATGAGAAGATAAACCCGAGCTATTCAAAAACGCACCAGTTGGACTGCAAATCATAGCAAAGACTCAGGAAGAGGAAGCTGTTATTGCCATGACAGAGGTGATTGATGCTGCTCTAAAGGTGTACAAAGGGCAGACGATACAATTATAATAAAATCAGTCTCGATGCGATTGTGTACGAGTAGTAGGTTAATTAGGAATACGAGGCATCTTGCATTTCGAAATGGTAAAAATAAATATAACGATGGCGTGAGAATGGCTTGCTATTTGCAGTCGATTCCTCCTTGTCTTCCTCACGAAATTTGCTGCGATTCACCCACCGCTTGAATTTGTTCACCAACCACCAACCAGCGATTTTAATTGATTTTACAACACTTTTCAGGACTCGCCGTAAGTACGTATCCAACTGGTGCGCTGCGGGAAACGACACAGCACTTATTGGAGACGCGTTGGCCGCGCGCAACGGTAGTACGTGTAAAACTCTCCGACCTTCACAGATTCAATGCAGAAGCCTCACACGATGCGCAAACGGTCCGGATGAACCAAGGATCTTCTAGCGTTTTGAATCCGATATGCGTACGAGAGGTTATCACATGGCTTGTCTGGTCTGGGTGAGGGGGCAGTATGAAATGCAGACCGTGTCTGACCTGGTGGTCGGCCCCTTGACTCTCGACTCCCATTCTTAGATCTCCCCACTTCTTCATCTCCAGGACTGTGCTCGATGCTGGCTGAAATTGTGAGGCGCACTCAGGCGTTTAGCATTCTGGTGAAGCGGCCATCTGTACGATTGGTCAATGCCGATTTCGCTTATCGGACGGCCTGGATGCATCATGGGGCACGAAATACGCAGAATAGCTCGTCCGGGAGGAGGCCCCTGACAAAGCTACTCGTCGCGACTTGTATCACTGGAGCTGCTGGTTTCTTATCTGTGAGAGCCATTGACAATGCTGTTAACGAGGATGGAAACGATATTCTGGATACCGGACGGCGACGTCGGAAGCCAGAACCAATAACCTCACTGATCCGTGCATACTTCGTCTTTTCGATGTGCTCTATTCCCATGCTCGTTGATCACTCCCCTTCGATCCTCTTCACATTGACATCGATACCTGGAGTGAAGCAGGTAACAGAGCTTTTTGTACGACATACATTTTTCAATCAGGTGAGTTGAGTCCCCAGTCCCTTGCCCGCCGATTATCAAGATTGCTGATGAATGGCGCAGTTTGTGGGTGCAGATACAGCCCAAGAGCTGATCCCGATCTTAACACAATTGCAAGCAGAGGGTAAAGGCGGTCTCATAAGTTACAGCGTTGAAGTGGATGCAGCTAAGGCGGCCGGAAAGACCTCTGTTCCGACTACGAGCGTCGCTGCGCACAAAATGTTTATCGAAGAATATATTCGGAGCGTCGATGTTGCTGGAGATTTTGAGGACAAAAGAGGCACGCCGTTCGGAGGTCGAAGGACTTGGGTTCCTTTGAAATTAGTACGTCTCATCAAAATTTATTCTATCATTGGAAAAACCTGATTCCAGACAGACAGCTCTCGTGCCAGATACTGAGACGTTACGGAGATTCTCTTTGTACCTCCTTTCTACAAGGCCAATGCCGAAGCACTTCGTCCCCTTTCCTGGGTCGCCTCGGCCAACCGATTTTGATGTGCTTGATGCCGACCCGGTGAAGCTGTCAGAGACATGCCCTTTGACGAGCGAGGACGTTGCAGCTTTGAAGGAGCTAAAAGAGGATCTATTTAGGGTGTGCCAAAGAGCGAAGGAACGAGGCGTGAAGATCCTCATAGATGCGGAGCATAGGTATGTCTTCCTCCCATTTTGCTTTGAAATAGTGATCCAAAGTATTGTCCAGCTGGTATCAAGTACGCTTTGACGTATTCGAATCTCTGGTCAAGATTCTGAAAATGGGTTTCTAGCCTGCCATAGATGCATTCCAACTGTATTTGATGCGTGAATTCAACCGATTGCCGGATGAGCCACAGGGAAATGATTCCTGGTATACTCATCTTCTCGGTGGAAAATCTTCCATTCAAGAAGTGCAAACCGACGAACGGACGATCCGGCCTCTTGTATACGGAACTTTCCAAGCTTATCTTAGGCGGTACGTCCTTTGCACTACGTTCTCGCATTATCCTCATACAAAAGCAGGACCCCCGCTCATCTCGCCCAATCTCTACTCGACGCCGAAGCATGCAATTTCGCCTTGGGCGTCAAGCTCGTCCGAGGCGCGTATCACCCCTTCGAGCTCTCTGCGCATGGCAGCCGGATGAGTTCGTCGTCGATTCCTAGTCCGGGCACTACACGTACGGCCAGCTCCAATTACGAATCAACAATGAGTATCTCACCTGATGCTCTGCCACCTGTATGGCAAGATAAGTCGGAGACGGACGCGGCCTACAATGCTTGCGCACGGCTACTCATTGCTCGACTCGCGAACGATGTAGCATCCATACCGAGAAGTGGGACGGGGAAAGATGTGCCGAGAGTCGGCGTGATATTCGGGACGCATAATACGGAAAGCGTAGAGGTGATCCTGGATGCTTTAGTTAAGAACGGTCTTGCGGAGCGCGTGGGTTCAGACGATGGGGAAGGCAGGGGCGTGTTGAGGATACCAGATGAGACGGGGCAGAGAGTGACGGTCGGGCAGCTGTACGGTGCGTGAATGTCAGTTGCTTAATCTCTGTTTGCTGACCATATACCTCGTCGTGTGGATTCCTGCGGGGCGTAAATACATTTTCTTACCAGGGATGCGAGATGCCCTCACCAACTCTATTGTTGATAGAACCGTCACGTCATACCCCTTCGTCGTAAAGTGAGTTTTGTCTCAGCTTTCTTTAAACTTCATTCTAAATTGCTCATCGTTTTCTTTCCCTTCCCTGACATTAATGTCAACTCTCGTTCCGAACGCAAAAAGGTGCATCCCCTACGGCGCTCTCACAGACGTCCTCCCATACCTCGTGCGCCGCGCCATCGAGAACAAGTCGGTTCTCAATCGCGGATCTGCTGCAGAAGAGCGGAAAAGAGCTGCTGCTGAGATAAGTAGGAGGATGAAAGCCGGGTTTTGGAAGAGTCTGGGGTGGTAATCTGACTAAGTGACTTGGCTTTTTTCTTTTCTTTTCTTTTTGGTTATTTTCCGCTGCATAGATTTCGCTTGTGGAAGGGTCGTACTATCTCGTTAGCAATCTTGAAAGGGCAACACCTACCAGTTGTCTATTGATTACCATTAGAGCAATAACACTTCACAGATCGATAAATTACACGAAAACAAATCCTATACACACACGAAAACGGACGCGTCCACTCCGTAAAACAATCCGACTATAGCCATGCCAAGTGCTAGCAACAAACACTACAGCATCATATCCATTCGAATCAACTGATAAGCCCCAATGCGAACTCATAGATCAATCAACATCGCCTCTGGCGCCTTCCTGTCCTGTTCAAATCCTGCTCCATACGGGCTGTAGACCTGCGGGACCGCCGTCGAAGGTACAGAAGGGAAGGTAGGGAGCTGAGTAGGAGGTTGCTGCTGCTGTTGTTGCAAATGTTGCTGCTGCTGAGGTCTATGTTGGGGTTGCTGTGGGTATTGTTGCTGTTGATACTGTGGTTGTGATTGCTGATATTGCTGTTGTTGCTGCGGCTGCTGGTGTTGAGGAGGTGGCGGCGGCGGAGCGGATGCTGCTGAGGCCGGCACATATGTTTGAGCTGAGGCCTGAGGGGCATACTGTGTGAGGGTGTTCTGACGGGAGAGCGGTGGAGGAGATTGTACGTAAGGTTGTTGCGTTTGCGTTTGTGAGTGAGTCGTTGGAGGGGGGATAGATGCCAGTGAACTGTACCCGTTTGGAACCATTGCAGCAGCTGGAGCAGGGGGAAGAGATGGCGAACTCATAGAGTTCGTCTGCATCGGCGGAGAGGCTTGCTGAGGGTAGCCATATTGTGGAGGGACTTGTTGAACGTGACTCGTTATTGAAGGCGGGGAGACATGATGAAGGGTGTGTGGAGCGGGAGGAGCATGCATTTGCGGTTCAGACCCATATGAAGTTTGCCGAACAGGAGCATAGGACGTGGGCATTTGAGATGGCTGAGGGGCGTAGTACGAGTGTTGTGAGTATGAGGCTTGAGATATGCTGCCTGCTCTCTGAGGAGCGATACTGGAGCTTTCGGCACGGTAGCGATCCTCCTGAACAGGAGTGTCACGCCAGGCTGGTCTATTGAGTTGTTCGGTCAGGAGCTTATCGTACAGCTTGACGGCCTGAGAAAGCTTATTATGCATGTCCGTGAGGTTTTCTTTCGTGCAAGTCATTAAATGAATTCGACATCATTCATAGATTACTCACTTTCTTTCCGGTCGGCATCATCGAGTGATAATGCCAACTTGGGTCGAATTCCGTTCGCCTTATCGTACAACTCATTAAGCGCCGGATACCGCGACATGTCCCTCCCACCTCGTTCCTCCACGTCATGGACGGTTTGACTGAAGGTCAGAATCACATCGCTTTCTAATGGTTGGAGCTCGTATTTTGGCTGCGTGGGAGGCGCTACACTTGACGTTGCATGGTACGAATGAGGTTGAGCTTGCGAATACGAGAAGCTTTGAGTTTCTGAACGAGGGGTATCTACCGGTATAGGGGCGCTTGCGCGAGGAGCGTTGGCTTCTTCGAGGGAGGCCTCGATAGCAGCTTTGAGGTCTGGATCATCTTCCTCATCGGCGGTACCGACTTTTGCAGGCCGAGTTGAACGATCGACGATGGGTGGTTCTGATGCTCCCCAATTATTGTATACTGATGGCTCGGGTTGAGACGGGACATAACCTGGCCTTCCATGACGCCCGCTAGCGCTTGCTGAACCAACCTCCTCCAATGAGAGCTGGATGGCGCGCTGAAGCTCTTCATCAGCGAAATCCCGAGCGGAACGATGCCTCGTTGAAAAGCTTCTTTGATGCGAATGTTGGCGCTTGTCATCAACTGATACTCTGGACTTTGTGAGCTTGACATGGCACCCATCGCATACGCGGACCTCCTGTTGTATACCGAAGTGCGGTAGTGGAAGCGACTTTGTTGAACATTGTTGGTCGAAGACCTGCCCACAGTTGCGACAATGGTGCTTGCGATTAGTGAAAGTGAAAGCGGTTCGACATCGAAGACAGACATCTGAGTCTATCCACTCTGGCGCTGTTTGAGTATCGACCATTGCTGACGATGCTACAGCCACATCTCGAGGCGGGAATGAGAAACCTGCAGAAGTTGTGTGAAAAGGGTGCAACAAGACAACAAAATACACACCGTACCTTCCGCCTTTAGAGTTCTATAGACTTGGTCCACGTACGAAAGTGTGTGCCGACCTTCAAAAGCTGTTGCCCAGTTTTGAACGTGCCGTAAAATGACGTTTTTGACTTCGAAGTTAAGAGCGGGCATCTTGAGAATGGAAACAAGATTATCCATAAATTCTCGTGAAGCTATTTCAACCAGGAAATGGTCTCCGCCGTTCTTGATACAGGTGTCGGTTAACTACTAACTAAGTAAGATTATGGGGGAATATTGGTCAAGGAAGGAGGACACGCACGCTCAATGCCAAAAGCTGAACATTAGGGTTTTTATGATTCAGGCGTTTCTTGAGAGCGCGCATTGCCTCTTTCTGTGGCACAGATTTTGAGCGTATCTGATCACTGATCTCCAGGTTCAACGCGATATCCTCGGTTCCACTCGGCAACAGCTCAGACGTTGCTTTCTCTTTAATATGGGTGAAGGACATAAATAAGGTCGAAGATCGATTCAAAGCTGAATGATTACGTACCTACAGCTTCGTCCACTTGGGTCTGCCCCCACAACCAGCTAGACAGCGACATGTGTGAGTATCAGGGGTATAATAAGTCCTCGTGTGCGTTGTTGGATGTCGATGATGCAAGGGAAACGATGACTGTTGACTGTTACAAGCTCTCAGCTGCGCGGCGGAGACTGGCGTCAGAGGCCCACTTCAAGAAGTGATCGACAATGCTATGTTTGGTAACTACGTCGATCGTTAAGCGCGCCACACGAGCGACGCGTTCCATTGCCGTCCTTTGGCCAGCTACACACTCCTTTATACACGACCGTCATCCCCAGGCTGTTCTCCTGAACGTATCTTTAAAATGACGAAAACACTGGTGATGAATGGTCTGATCGAGAAAGTAAGTCAGTTGAACAGAAGAAAAGGCATATGTACGGTACTGACCGCTAGCATAGATGCAGTCGTCTGATCAGGACCATAGGTTCGAATCGCCTGCTTCTTGTTTAAAGGTCTTGCTCAAATCTCCTGCAGGTTTATGGGTCTGACAGATCTAGTATCTGAGATCAGGCAGGATGTCAACAGTTTTCATGGCGATGAAACCTTGGAGACAAAGGTCCTCAACCAGGTCCTCAAGCTCGTGGAGGACAAGATTTCCGAAGTAAAGAATCAGGCTGTCAAATGGTACGCTCGCCCAAGCCTCTGATATTATCACGCGCGCTTAAATATACTAGCCTCGGAGTTCTCATCAAGGTCGTACGTGAAACCCAGATGGAATATATTATTCAGAAGCTCGTTCAACTTTCTGGTAGCAAGGAGGGCGAGCTTCGGGATATCGCAGGTTTAGGTAAGTACTTTCTTTCTTTCTCGTAGAATGATTTGACTCAGTGACATCCAAGCTCTAAAAACAATCACCAACGAGATTCCGGAAGATAGCGCGTTAGCACCTCGAGCTTGCGCTAAGCTAGCACCCAAACTCCTTAGCCAAGCTCAGAATGTATGCAGTTTCCGTTGTGGCGCTTTCCGAGTCTGACTGTATCCACAGACGGACTTACCCCCAGAGAACATGATTGAGACTTTGTCCATTCTCTCCACCCTCATTACTCGTTTTCCAGCTCAGCTTGCTTCCATCACATTAACGCCGCCTCCCGTCGCAACTTTCACCCCTCTCCTCGCACATCCCCGACCTGTTGTTCGGAAGCGCGCCATTGTCACACTGTCCCAATTTGTGCCTCATGCGGAACAGCCCTCGTTTGATGATCTTTTGAACGGCACCATCTTACCAGGGCTACGCTTAGATCCGAGTTCTAGTTCGGCTTTGGAGCAGCAACGGACAATCATCCAGCTCGTCACTGCTATCGCGAAATTATCGCCGGGAAGGCTCATCAATTCAATCGATTCTATCGCCCCATCCATTCTGAAGGCATGCGCAAAAGAGGACGATGAGCTAAGAGAATACGCTTTGCAGGCATTAGAGGTTATCGTACTTCGATGCCCTTCAGAGGTTTCGCCGTTCCTTGGACAAATAGTACAAACAGGAACGAAGTTGATAAAATACGACCCGAACTATGCGGGAGACGACGATGAAGACACGGAGATGGATGATCTAGAAGATGAGGATGACGAGGACAATGTGAACTACTCCGACGATGAAGATACCTCCTATAAGATTAGGCGATCAGCTACAAAACTCCTTGCTGCGCTCATCGAGACACGTCCCGAAATGTTATCTTCCCTTTACAAGGATGTCTCGCCAGTTCTCATCCAACGTTTCGGTGATAGGGAAGAGGCAGTCCGCCTTGAAGTCTGGGCAACATACGGGACACTACTGAACCAAACGAAGGTGTATGGAGGTTTGCCCCAGAGTTCTGAGTTTGCTGACTCCCCTGGTGTGGGCGGTAAGCGGAAGCGAACACCCAGTATGCAAGATGGCATGGATGTAGAAAGTCCAGAGTCACCGGCCGTGCTTCTGAAGGCCCAGACACCCTCTCTCGCCAAGGCCCTTTTGAGTCAAATGCGCAGCGCCAAGACGCCTTCGACTGTTCTTCAAGCGGCATTCAACCTCCTAAATAACCTCGTAGACGTCCTTCCTGGGTCTTTGACAGCGAATGCTGAACCCATTGCTTCGTCTGCCCAGAGCATATTGAAGCAACCTCTTACAACTTCAAGCGTCACTTTGCACACTACCTGCCTCAATTTCCTCACTTCATTCTTTTCATCACACCCGGCATCTGTGTTTAATAGCACATCCAATCTCGTACCGGCTCTCCTGAAACATCTCAATGAACGCCATCCACGGGTCATCACAGCGACCTTCCGCACATTTTCAGCACTTTTGAATATGCTCCGGCCTGTAGACGCATCTGCGCATTCCGAATGGGTTTCGAGTGTGTATGACTCCTCTGTCGTTCGGCTCAGTAATCCAAGCACAGATGCGGAAGTCCGACAACGTGCCGAGGTGTGTATGGGAGATCTTTGGGTAAATGCGACGGACATCGTGAAATCAAAAGGCGGGAAGGAATGGGATGCGATGTGCCGGACGTCGGGTAGCGTGGAAAACGCTGTTCGAGTAGTTACGACTGTTGCGAAGGAGGTGGACGTGGGTGATGCATGGTTAACAGGATGTGTTGACTGGCTTTTGGGCGTTTTGAAGAAATCCGGGAAAGCGGGAAAAGGAGATGCATTTACGTGCTTAGAGGTGCTGCTAAGAAAGTAAGTTATTAACAATGATGTTTATAAATGCACAAGAAAAACTGATGTGTAGCTTCTTAGATTCAATGCTGTCCCTGATAACATCATCGTCGAAGTCATCGAGCAGTTGAAACAATACATTTCACTTTCCGACATTCCCCTCCTCGCATACACATTATCCATCCTGGCCCTCCTCCTTGAAGTCGTACCTCAGAGAGCCTACCCGCTCATCGAATCCGATCCCCTCAAGAACATCTATCAAATTGCCCACTCTCCCCTCATCACCAGCCACTCCCTCGATACGCTCCTTTCATTCTTCGCACAGCTCGTCCGTGCGGACGGTCAGATCTCGACGCACGTTATCCCAAGCCTGACGCTTCCATTGCAAAAATTAAAGCGTGGTGATGTGTCGTTCGTGAACGTGGCGAAATGTATCGGGATAGTAGTGGATTGTCACCATGCATTGGCTGCGGGCACGATCGCGGAGTTCTCTAAGGCCTTAAAGGTAAGTTTTCGTCACTCAGCGGTGGGACTCAACCACTTATTGTATTTTAGCACGGATCCCAAGCATCAAGTACTCAAGTCATTTTGAATCTTCTTGTGCTGGGAGAAATCGGAAAGATCATGTATGAATTCTGTCCCAATCTATCAATGCCTTTCGTGTCTAATGATTCCCAGTGATCTTGCACACCAGAAAGATATATTTGACAATGCTGTTGCGCTCCTTGGATCGACAGATGAAGAGATCCGAAGTGCAGCGTCCTTCGCTGCGGGTAAATAGTTTACGAACGCTTAAGGGATCTTGACTAATGAAATCTCTCTTCTCTTTCTTTGGAAAACGCAGGCAACATCGCTGTCGGAAACCTGCATCTTTTCTTACCTCCGATTGTTAAGCTTGTGCAGACCGACGAGAGTAGACGGCTGATCGCTTTACATGCATTGAAGGAGGTGCGCACAACTTCATATAAATTTATTTGTTTTCTGATCACTCGCATCAAAGGTCGTCAGCAACTGTCCTGCAGCGCATTTGGAGAGTGTGTCAGATACAATTTGGGTACCACTTTTCCAGGACTCAGCAAACTCAGAGGAGTCGACTCGAAATGTTGCTGCTGCGTGCCTGGGTAAGCTTACAACGACCAACCCATCTAGGTATTTGCCTCAGCTTCAGGTGAGAATGAATGCTTTCTTGTTACTTTGGATATTACGTTTTAACCTATTTGTGTAAACACGACCAGGCTCGTATCCGCGACGAGGACGCAGCTGCACGAGCGACTGTATTTGCAGCGCTCCGTTACACCTTCACGGACTCACAGAAATCATACGACGACCAACTTGCAGCCATCGTCCCAGAGTTCCTTACAGGCTTATCTGACACTGACCTCGTGAGTGCATTTTCGCCGTCGCACGTCCCATACCACTAACCCTTCAATTCCCTCAGACTGTCAGAAGGCTAGCTATGTCTGCGCTCAACTCAGCGGCGCGGAACAAACCCAAGCTCGTCAAGGATAACTTAAAGGCGCTCCTTCCGAGTGTCTACAGGGAGACGGTCGTCAATAAAGAACTGATCAAGACCGTACAAATGGGCCCGTGGACGCACAAGGTCGACGATGGACTTGAGACTCGCAAGACGGCATTCGAAACCATGTACACACTCGTAAGTCATCACCCCACCCATCTTTACTTTACTCCCTCTCCTCACACCTCTCCTACCCTCCCACACGCAGCTCGACACATGCCTCCCCCAACTCGACCTGCACGACTTCATCAACTGCATCGTCCAAGGCCTCTCCGACCCCGCCGACGAGATCAAAGTCCTCTCCCACATGATGCTCTTCCGCCTCGCCTCAGCGCGCCACACATCCGGCTACGTCGCCTCCACCGCGCTCACACAGCGCCTCGATGACCTCACGCCGCCGCTCGAGCGCACGATGAAGGGCGCGAAGGAGACAAAGGACACGGTGAAGCAGGATTTGGAGCGGAGCGCGGAGTTGCAGAGGAGCAGTTTGCGGGCGATCGCGGCGCTTGCGAGGGGTACGGTTAGGGGGGCGAGCGGGAAGTTTGAGGGGCTTGTGGAGGAGGTGCAGAAGGGGGCGCAATGGGGTGGGGAGTTTAAGGATATCATGAGTGGGCATTGAGGTCGGATGAATCAAAAATATGTTGTTGTCTTTTTCTGTTAAACTTTCCGAGACCATGTAGCTTATAGTCTGTCTGTTGTCTCCCATGAACCTTGGTTCCAATCAAAGTACTGAAATGATTTCCCTCGCAACCCACGTCTCATCCGGACGCGTTAAACACACACTCTTTTCGTCATCAACTTTATGAGTTCTTACCCCAATAGACGATACTCGCAAAGCATCTTCATATCATCAGTCACTCACCCGCTCACACGAGACAGAGACGCATAGAGAGGAGAATCAATAATAACATTGGAAAAAAGAGACGAAAACGCGAAACAAAACAGAGAGAAAAGGAGGGGAGGGAGACGAAGCCTTGAGAGAGATAGATGATTAAGTTTCTTTGCTTACAAGATATGTAACTAGGGTATAAGGAGTTCTCGAGTTCCTTTTTTTCGCTCTCTCCCTATCTCTCTGTTCCCCTCTACTTTTCGGACGTGACGAAGCACAGGGGAGCGGGAAGAGCGAGGAAGAGATGAAGGGGGATGGGACGGACTTTGCATGAGAGGGGGGACTTGTGCAAAAAAGAAAAAAGGGACACGGGAGGTGAAGGAAATGTCTGGTTTAGTAAGGTCCGGGCGAAACGAACCACACCGCGATGAGCTGAGTTCAACCAGGCTCGACGAAAGATGGAAAAAAAGGAGTTGAAAGAAAGAAGGCTGGAAACTGGAGGCTTTTTGGTGTTCCGGTGAGGTACGTGAGGGCAAATGATAGACAGAAAGCACGAAATAGAAAGAAAGAAAGGAATGAAAAGATTGGAGGGAGAAAATGATAGGCATGCAGGTCGGGGTGGCGGAGTGATAGAATGTCGTATTGAAAATAGATAGACAAGACAAAAAATAGGGAAAAAAAGAAGCAGCTCGAACCAAGGTCGGACTAACTCAAATCAGCTTTACTGTGGAAAGAGGAAACAAAGGAAGCTCGAAACTCGAGTGAAGAAAAGAGAGAGAAAAGAAGTAAATGGAAAGAATGGAAAGCAAGGCTTAAGCACGACACGTCTGAGGGCACTGAAAGATGGGTTGGGAAGCGGCGACATGGATATATCATAACACAGGGGACGAAAGGGTGAAGAGGGAAGGGTTTAGACAATTCAACACAAGTTACTTTGCACCAGTAAACCAGCCAGTCAATCCACATCTACGTCCATGTTTGTTTACGGGTAAAAGAGCGAAAGTGGGAGTCGGAAGCAGAGAAGGGGTGCGTTATGAATTATGCGTCATGTATACTTGTCCAGTCCGATGCCGATGTCGCTGAAGATGTGATGGATGGCTTGCGAATACTGGCCAGGCCACACGAATGCCAAAAGGTGGGTGGTGGAGAGAAGGAAGAGAAGCAGGAAGGACAAAGACAAAGCAAAAAAAAAAATAGAACACTCCCAAAACGAACAGTCGAGATGAGAAGTATAAAAGAAGAGAAGAAAGTGAAGAAAAAGTAAGATCTTGCAGACCCTTTCCCCTTTGCAATGCAAGGCGCATCTGTCTGTTATTGTTGTAAATGTCGATGATGATGATGTTGATGATGACGACGACGACGATGATGTAGTGATTCCGCAGATAGACTTTTGGAGAAAAATGCGAGCGTTTAACGTGTCGAAACTGGAAAGAAAGATAAAATCCTGTTCCCCTCAGAACTCACAACTCAGACGAAGAATTGTGTACTGCAGTAAAAAAAAAGACAAAGATCAGCATCTGTTCGATGATGATACCAGTATAGAGTTAGAAAGAGAAGAATCCCACTCACTGGACCCGACTCATCGCATGCACCTCCATCTCCTCCATCTTATAGCTGTTTAGCTCCTCTTTAATCCGCTGCGCAAGCGCCGGCGTTAACCGACTCCACGTCGCAGGCTCGCTCCGCCGATCATACGCACTGCTCGAGAACGTGTCATATATGCTCAAGTTCGTCGCGAACGCCAGCCGCTTTGAGGGTGTCGTCGCGCTCCGGTGCGAGAGCGAGCCGGTGTGGTGTGCGTTGGAATGGGAAGGGGCGAGCATGGTGGAGAGGGTCGGTTCGGAGTTGTTGAGGCCGGGGTGGTTAAAGACGGAGGACCGTTTTGATTCGGGGTTGGGTGACGCGCCGTTCGACGCACTCCCGTTCCCGCTGTTATTGTCGCCAGTGGCGGTGGCGGTGCTTGTACTGGTCCCCCCACTCGAAGCAGACGAGGACGCCGATAAACTTGGACTCGACGACATCGCCTGATCAGACTCAAAGCTCAGAGGTGGAAGCAGTGGCGGCCCGTCCCTCGCTAACGACATCGGATCCCGATGATCCTTATGCGCCGACCCGCTCGAACGGTGCGAGCCGTGTCGGTGGAGGCCGTCGATATGGTCTGGGTCGTTCGAAGGGATGTGTGCGAGAGGCCCGAGCTCGGCTTGGTGCGTTGGGACAGAGTCGTACGAGTTTGCGCGCATGCGTTGCATGAAGGAGGCGGAGGGACCCCCTGTGGGCTGGTCATCCTGCGCAAGGGAGTTACCTGAGAGGGCTTTCGAAGTGAGTGAGCAAGTTCTTCAAAGACTAAAGAGAAATAATCAAATACACACATTTCAGAATCCCTTTTGCAGGCTTCGCCGTCCTCTCCACGCTCCGCCTTACATTCGTTGCCCAAGGTTCGTCCACCGCATCTTCATCATCTAAACCTTCCCTCTCATCCAACACTCCACGATCCACCCTTACCGTCACATCCTCCTCGTCCTCCGCACCATGTCCATGCCACGTACTATCCTCATCTTCATCCTCGCTCGCGCTCACCTCATCGATGTGTCTCATCATCACGCCATCCTCCTCTTCATCTGACTCCTCCACAACGACACGCATCCCGTCCTCCCGTGCCGCCCCAGCCCCGACTCCACCACCTCCGTGCCGCGTCGTCGTGTTATGCTCCCAAGTCGTCGGCAGTACCTCCCCGTTCGCGCCCAACCCGTTCGAGCTGTTGGCATTGGCGGCGGCAGCGGCTTGGGCTTCCGCCTGCGCTTTAGCACGCGCAGCTGCTTCGGCGTTGCTTTTGAGTGTATGTTGGCGCGCGAGTTTCGCAGCGGGGGAGAGTCCCTCCAACCCTGGCGCCGACCAGTCGTTCGTCCTGTCCAACTCAGCAGTGACATGCGACACGCTCGCCTCCGCCTTCCTCCCTTTCGCCTTCTTCTTCCCCTTCACCGACGCCGAGGGCACCTCCCCGTCCGACCCGTCCCCGCCATCCTCTTTGTTTTTATCCTTGTCCTTGTCCTTGAACAACGATGTAATCCCCGCCAATGAATTACGCCTCGCAAGTTTACCCATCGATCCGAGCTTGCGGATCATGACGGAAGCGGACGACACCGTCGAGGAGAGCGAGATGTTGTCTGTCGAGGCGTTAAACCTCGAGTTGAACATCCTCAAACTCTTTTTCGTCTTCTTCGTCGCCATGCTCACTTCGTCACCGTCGTCCCCACCGCTGATCTCCGCTGTTCGTTCCTTTTTCTTCCCATTCGACTTTGATGTCTCTTCCTCCTCCTCGCGAAGCGTCTGAGCTGTACTTAGAGAGAACGCCCGACGGAGACGACCTTTCAAACCGTTGCGAGCCATGGGCATGTTCGACGAAGGATTCGCCTCGTTCCCACTTATACTCACCCCATTCAACATCGCCGCCAGATCGCTATCATCACGCGATTTCCTGCGATCCGCATTCGATACCGTCGAGGCCTGCGACAACGGCGACGGACGCGCCGTCCTCGGTACAGGCGAATGTGCACCCGACACAGTATTCGATGACCCCGATGAAGACACACTACGCGGAGACGTCACCGAAGACGTCGACGACTGACGCGGTGTGTGTTTTTGGTGCTGGGAGCTCGTTCCCGAGTTCGTCCGAGACCTTTGCGAGGCGCTGGACGAAGAGTTGACAGAGGTCGTGCTGCCAGCAGCATCTGACCGTGCGTAGGGCGGTTGGAAGGGCACACTGTTCTTGTTCGCTGGCGGTCCCGTACTCGGCGAAGGCGTGTTGGACGCGCTGCTTGCGTTCGACTGCGAGTCCGAGAGAGGGGTACCCGCGCCGCCACGGCGTTCCCCGCGGTCTGGCCGACGATAGGGATGGAAGCCTTGATAGCCGCCCCCGGAATTCTGGCCTGGATTTGAAGACGGTGTAGGCGGCGTGCCGACACCGGAGAGCGGTGGAGGAGGTTGTTGTGGAGGTTGCAGCTGTTGAAAGCGGCTATGCGGGCCGCCGCCTCCAGGCCCGCCAAACGGTGTCTGGTTATACTCATTCGTAGGCGTGCCCGAATTCGAGCCCGAATTCGAACTCGAACGCGGTCTTTGTTGTTGCTGTTGCACACCAGGCTGTAAAGAGAGCTGATGGTTCTGTTGTGCATTGAACATCATCTGCTGGTATGCCCACTGAGCGAACTGAGCTTGTGCGGGGTCGTACATTTGATGTTGAGGTGGGTGCGGCGGAGGTTGACCATAAGGTCCTCCCTGAGGCATACCATGTTGATTATGCATCTGCGGAGGGCCGTGGGGATGTTGCGGGTGAGGGTAGTGTTGGGGATAGAATTGCATCTGCGGGAAATAGTTTGGCGGTTGACCGCCGTGTCCGTGGGCCATGTTGATCTGGTTCATGCCTTGCATATGCTGCTGCCAAGGATTTGAGGGCGGAATATGCGATGGATGAGCGTACGCTGCAAATGGCGGTTGATTGTGTTGCTGAAACGAGGATGGGGAGGGCGAGGAGGACGAAGAGGAGTGTTGCTGCAACTGGAGTTGGGGCGCGTTCGCAGGGTCCGCGTTTGAGTGGGGGCGTTGTTGGCGACTGTCCATATCGTTTGTTGATGACCAGTCGTTGGCGGCAACGAGGGCCATGGGCGGCTCACTCGTTAGCGGTTTGTTCGACGACGGTCTGGACGCCGTTGAGACTGATGGATAGGGAGATAAATGGCGGTGAAGGAGGTTAGTAGGCAAGGCAGAGACTGTAGCCAGAGTCAGATAACAAAGCCGACGAGGAAGACGTCAACGTTAGTCAAAGAGCGAGAGAAAAAGATATGCGAAGCTGCTGCTGACCTCGTCACTGTGTTGATGGTTGGCGACGACGTGTGCTGCGACAACGACAACGACGACGACGTTGGCGATGGAGAGGATGAGGAAGAGAGGGGGAATTGATTGCGGATGAGCGAGAGCGTGGAGGTCGATGAGCTGCCGCTCTGATGGGGAACTATTCTCTGTGACACTCTCCTTCCTTCTCAGATATAATATGTCACACTTTCCTTCCCCATTTGGGTTATTACCTCCTTTATTTCTTTATTCAACCTTCCTTTTTCGTATTAATCTTTTTCTTTCTTTTTCACTCTCAACTTCAAAGTCAGCCATACCTTTAATCTGGGCTGCGTAGTTGTGAAGTACTAGTGGTAGTAAGTTGGTGAGTACAGTTGGGAGTGAGTGAGATTGAGACGGTTCTCGCGAAGTTTCCGCGAACGTATCCTCATCCAATCCCAATCTGAATCGATCCACCACTGCACTCGCCGCACTGGCACTGGCACTGGCACTGGAATCATCGACCACCTTCTTCAAACTCCAGAAGCCCTCGTCTCGTGCTCCGACACCTCTTCTCTGGTCCTACATATCCATACGTATACACCTTCTCGTAAATCTCTCACCCCTGGAATCCCGGGCCCTCCACCCCACACACCACCTTCGCCACCTTCACAGATCACAGCTCCCGCTCCCAGCAAACCCGAGTGATGAACCCAAAAAATGCATAGGGAATAAGAAACTGCGAAAACTGCGAAAACCACGGCAAACGGGCCCTACGGCCTCATTTTGTGTGCCGAGATGAGTGCTGATATTTGTATTGATTGGACACAGTATGTACTAGTGCCAGCCTGAGTATCGGAACGGAAAGGAAAGGAAAGGGGCACGCTCATGCTGCGTACGGTAATTTGAGCATGTTCATCATTTGAATTGGTCAGCTGCACTCACTCTGGAGAGAGCTGGAAAGAGGGCAAGACGCAGGACTTTGAGCAGGACCAAGCGTGAAACCGGTATTTCTTTCTAATCACGAACAGCCAGGCATCAATATTAATCCATGACTTTTTTTTGAATACTAATATAATATATTATAAATGACCTTGGGCGCCACCGTCAGTACCAGCCACAAGCCAGCTAGCCCGTGGCTAGCGCCCAAGCAAAGAACAGATGTCCTCATAAATAAATCTCAAGCTGGAGCTTGGAGCTAGAGCCAATGCTGAGGCCTTTACTAGTACAGTTTAAACAAACTGTACTCCCCTAGGGCCGCAGTTCCAAGTCTCAGCTTACAGCAGCTTTACTTCCAAAATTTAGATTTAAACTGACCAACGACGCAGAGGTGAGGCAACACGCCCAGCTGAGAACCCAATTCTGTGTATTTTGCATAAGTACACTTCAATACTGCATGTCTTATGTACCACTGAGCACGGCGCTCAAGATCGAGTATCACACAGAAGAAAATAGAAGCATTGATCCATGAACGTGTGTTGTATACGTATAAAATTGCGCGCAAGAACAAAAAAAAGAACAAAGTGAAATATAAAATCGCAAATGGAAAAGCCATCGTCATAAAGAAATGGATGCAGGAATAAAGAAAGAAGAAGAATAATAAAATGTGGTTGAATTGATTGAAAGGGTTTAGAAACAGATAGGGTTAATTGCGGAAGATAGAGCAATAACCCCCTTACACTACCGTACCCTCGCAACTCGCCACCGGCTTACCCTAGAGAGGAAACTCCAACCATAGCCAATAAAATACCGTCAACCTTCCCATCGATGCAAGGAAACGCCGCGTTTAATCCCATGAAGGAGATTGACTGTATGCCGGACGGCGTCCATTCTGCTGCTGTTGGTACTCTTGGTCCGAGGCCGGTGAAGGGCTTGAAGGCGACCATTGCGGTGATGTAGGGCCTGAAGTAACAAATGTAACGTTAGTTCCTTTCTAAAACAACGATTCTCCGATTTATGAATGCGACTTACTGTATGCGGGTGAGGCCGGTGCTATGATAGGAGAGAATGGAAATTGCATTAGACCTCAACCCAAAATGAGACAGATACCATAAATGACCACGACTTACAGTAAGAGGGGGAGGCAGGCGAATACGCCGGTGATGTGGGAGCTAAGAAAAAGCGTCAATAAGTTAGCTCCGAGCTACATGTAGGACATTAGGCCCACTGACAATATTTGGGTGATGTAGGTGAGGTTGGCGACGTGGGTGAGTACTTCGGTGACGTGGGAGACATGTGTGCAGCAGGGGAAGCTATAAATCCATCCGGTCAGTATCAGAACCACCATCAACACGTATCCAGCCACTGTCTTACTTGGAGAGTCTAAAATAAAGTACAAAGCAGTAGTCATTAGCACCACCATTCTAAACAACCAATGCGACTCCAGCAGAAATATGATTACTCACACATCGGAGAGGCCGGACTAAACGCGGGGCTTGTCGGGGAATACCGTTGCGAGGGGGACGTCGGGCTATACGACGGTGACGCGGGGCTGTACCGCGGAGAGAATGACGGCGACGACGGCGAGTACCTTGGAGAGGTGGGCGAGTAGTTTGGCGACGTCAGTCCAAGCTGGGGTGACGTGGGTGAGTACGTGGGCGATGTGGCGCCTCCACGGTAGAACGGCGATGTCGCGTACGGTGAAGTTGTAAACGGCGACGTTGCGCCCGCAAATGGTGACTGTGGCACGTAGGGAGACGTCGGCGAGTACGCATTCGGCGAGCTCGGGCTGTAGCCTGGGCCTGGAGACATCGCTCCGGCTCCCATAGGACTTTGTCCGAAGCCGAGGAAGGAGAACGATGATGGGTCGTCGCCTCCATTGCCAGCGAGCGGAGAGAATGCTGCTTGCTCTCCTTTGAAAGCCATATCGCTTGACCATGACGGAGAGTTACTGTCGTAAGGCGTCATAGCAACCTGACCTGGTGTCATACCGCCATCTGCCTGGGCAGCCAGCATGTTCTGCACTGGCAGGCGATGGTCGACGATGACATCCTTTAGCATATCCATATCGAGCGCGACTTCAAAAGCCCCCGTGCCCATAGGCGCCATTTGTCCAAACATGACGTTCTCTGCAACACCATGACAATCATCCTTCTCTCCCACAGCAGCAGCCTCCATGAGAATTTCGACAGTCTCTTCGAACGAACATCTCATGAGAGCTCCGGTATCCGCACGATTAATACCGTGACGGGTGATGGCCATCAACGAACCGCGATGAGTCATCAAATCGCAAAGAAGAGCCAAATGTCGATAGTTGACATACGAACCATCGAATTCGATGACGTTGCGCATTTCCCTCATGATTGCTGCTCGAGCAGCTTCGATACCAAGGACGTTGAAGACCTCCACACAGCTATTGGAGTATGTCCTCTTCCAATCGACACCATCGACGCACATGACTGTCTTGAGATTAACACCGTCTGTCTCAAGAACCCATTCCTTGTCGGATTTCTGAATCGACCCGTCCTCCGTGATCCCGATCTTATCATGGGCAAGAAGGAATACTCTTTCAATGTTCGGAACACCACGCAAGCTGACGGAGTTCAACATTGTGTTCTCGAGCTGGCGCAAAAAGACGTCTTCCTCCATCGTGTCACCATCTTCTTCGTTCTTCTCGGGGCTACCAAGAACACGACAACGAATGATAAGCTTCTCAGCGTTATCTTCAGACCAGATGACGAAAAGATCGGCTTTGAAGCTCTCGGTAATGCGACCAGCAACGTAGTTCATCGTTAGCTTCCTATCGAGCATCTTTGAGCGGTCGAGCTCCAGACGTAAGAGCCACGGCGACTGCAAGTGAAGAGTTTGTTCGATTTCCTCATCTGGAATGGCAAAGAATGCGTCGACGAATTCCTTATCCTCCTCGATAATGGATGTCTGTACATCAGGATCGTAGTATATCTCCACGGCAGCCGTAATCGTCCGCAGGGACGTGTAAGCAAGCTCTGTCTGGATAGACTTCGCTCGAGTGTCTACGGCAGCAATTTCAGGATCAAGGTATACAGTAAGGGATGGAGTTTTGATGTGCTCCGCAACGTTGATAATCTCCTTCAACCGAGGAACACCAAGGGTAACGTTCTTACTGGAAACACCGGCGTAATGGAACGTATTCAGAGTCATCTGCGTTGCCGGTTCACCAATCGATTGTGCAGCGAGAGTGCCACACATTTCACCTGGATGAACGATGGACTGGTTGAATTTTGCCTCGACTTCTCCCAGGACCCAATCAAAAGCTTCACGTGTAAGATGGAATTCTTCCAAGACAGGACGGGCCGCGAACGTGGCACGAAGATGCATGCGGAAAGAAAGGGACGCGTTGTCCTGAGCTTCTCTCGTAAGATGATCGTCACCACGGACTACTATCAAGCGGTCTGCTAGCTGCTGCACTGTCTCAATAATGTGGATTGGCTCCAAATCACTCGGCTTCCGACGATCAATATGGAAGATCTGAGTCGCGTTCTGCACGATGCGGTTGAGGTTTACGGGTAGATAGTGAGCAGTAGAATTGTCACGGCCAGGGAAGATGAAGTTCCGTAGAAGAGTCCTGTCAGCAAGAAGCTGATCGTACTCCTCGTCGAGCTTTTGCTGGAGCTCAAGCGAAGAATCGTCAATGCCCACTTGCAGTGCACCCGGTCGAAACCCGCCTTTTGGATCCGTAACGTCCACCCGGTAGCGATGCTCAAACTCGCGATTGTTGATTCCGAAGGTCTTGATAGTTTGTCGCTCAATGAAAGCACCATCCATACCGTCCTCACCATAAACAAATTGAACAAGATCTCCAAGGGAATTCCGGACGGTACCGTCGTAACAAACAGTGACATCTTCAAGAGCTTTGACAAGACGTCGCTGGATGTATCCTGTCTCAGCCGTCTTGACCGCAGTATCGATCAGACCTTCACGACCAGCCATGGCGTGAAAAAAGAACTCCTGGGGCGTAAGTCCACGAAGGTACGAATTCTCGACAAAGCCACGGGACTCCGGACTGAAATCATCCTTTGTGAAGTGCGGTAGAGTCCTGTGTCTGAATCCAAAGGGAATACGTTTTCCCTCAACAGACTGTTGACCGACACATACAGACATCTGCGAAATGTTGATGAAAGACCCTTTCGAGCCGGCAACGACCATCTGCTTAACATTGTTGTCGTCCTTCAAGTTCTTCTGCGCATACTGACCCGAATGATCACGGGCTAAATTGAGCTCGCGCTCCACGCGAGATTCGAAAGATTCACGAATGGTCATACCAGGCTGTGCCTTGAGCCTGTCGCTTGATGCGTCCTCTATCACTTTCGCGACGTTGTCCTTCCGCATCTTAATCTGCTCCGTAATGTACGCCATAGTCTTCTTATCAGCGACTGTGTCCCCAATACCGATGCTGAAGCCGTTGTGGAACAACCAGTAATTCACAACCTGTTGCAGGCCAGTAAACAGCTGCCGGGTTGCAACTGGACCCTTCTCGCGGAAGACGACGTGAATGAGACCACCTTGCGAAGCACCGACCGTCTTCTTTTCGACAACACCAAACAAGACTTCGCCGTTTTCAATAAGCATGCCATCGTCAAACGTAGGTATTGATGACTTCGGGTCGGGAGATCGGTAGATGTTAATACCCTTCGGAATCGCCAAACTCAATATCTGTTTCCCAGTCCAAAGTGCTTTCGGTTTCAAAATTGTCGGAGTCGGAATTGTCCCATCCCATTCAGGAACCCATAATAGGATGTTCTGAACCTGCGCCCAGTCAAGGAACGTGTCGCGAAGCGTAAATTTCCGGATACCGCAAAGCGTATCCTGTACAATCCCCATGACAGGCTTGTTTGCCTGAGGAGATATGATCTGCTTCGCCACCCATGCGATCTGACTCAACTCTGCTCTCGTCTCTTCGCTTTGGGGCACGCTGAATATTGTTTTAAGCTACGTGGTCATAGACTTTCTTCGATTATAAACGTACTGCATATTCATCTCATCACCATCAAAGTCGGCATTATATGGAGGTGTTACGGAAAGGTTGAGTCGGAAAGCTAAGATATCATGAATTGTTTGCAGAAGTAGGAAATCGAAATATGTTCAAACTCACTAGAATAAGGCATGAGGCGGACGCGATGACACATCATGGACATTTTGTGCAAAGATGGTTGTCGGTTGAACAGGACAAAGCTAAGACCGACATAAGTTAAATTCTATCAAGTCCTATATATAAAGACTTACTCTCCGTCCTTCAGATGCCTCTCAACAATCCATCCATACTGGAGGAACGCATCCGTCCTCTTGTTGTAACGCAAATCGATCCGTTCTCCGGTATCCCGGATGACATATCGAGCACCGGGGTAGTCTCGAGGCCCGTTTCTTACAAGCTCTTGGAGGTACGAAATGTTGTACGGCGTTACTTGACTGAAGTTTAGCAACACATTCTTACACACGTCCTTTACGAACTAACCTCGTTCTGGATACGTTAGAGTCATGGCGATGCTCTTCGGAACACCTACTTCGTCCAGCTCCAGGTTCGGGTCACCCGTAATGACCGTTCGGGCAGAGAAATCGACACGTTTCCCCATTAAGTTACCACGAAGACGGCCTTCCTTGCCCTTTAGGCGAGCACGGATTGCCTTTACAGGCCGGCCAGACTTTTGCAGTGCTTGAGGAATACCGGCGATGTCGTTATCCATATATGTCGCGACATGAAACTAAAGAAGGATTAGTATAGCTATGTTTTAAACCCCTTTCATGATGATTTACCTGAAGTAACTGCTCAAACTCCGTGATGACATGAGCTGGGGCGCCTTCCTCCTCACACCTTCTCACATTCGCCGAAGCCTTGATAATATCACCAAGCTTGTAAGTTAGATCATCTTCACTCCTCATAGCTCCTCCATCAGTTGATATACTCGGTCGGACGGGTGGAGGGGGGACAGGCATGACCGTCAAAATCATCCAATCGGGGCGAGCATATTCTTCAGACAGACCGAGCAGGGCGAGGTCATCATCTGAAATCTTCTTCAACACATTATAGACCTCGGCGGGCGTAAACAGTCGCTTCTCAGGCTGCGCTGCTTTGAAGTCCTCGTCATCTTCATTTTTCGAACGTTTATATTGCAGGAATAGTTTCAATCCTTCCTTCCGTATTTGAGGTTGAATATGCCCGCAACCGCCGTGCATTCGCTTCGGTGCTTCGCCATTTTCTCCTTCCTCCTGATCCGGCTCACACACTGTCTTACTTTTACAAAAGTTCCACACTGCAGCCATCCGTTGTTTAGGATCTCGAGCATATCTGATTCTCGTTGCGAAGTCCGTATCGGTCTAAAAGGTCAGGATCGGGCAGGAATAATTCGTTTCAGGATATAAAAATGCAAGCAGAAATGTTAGCACCCGTTTCTTCATGACCGCTCCACGCGGGGACAAGGAAGGATGATTGTGATTATACAAAGTAGGGGGCAAATGGAACCGTGTCGTGCGTACCGGCCGCGCATCCCTTGAGCTGCTTCACAGCCTAGGAAGCGCCCGAAAATCCATCCATACGAATCGTAGTGTTTCACGACTACGACCGCTTTGTTCTTTTTTTCGCACTCTCGTTCAGCCCCCCATTTCACCCGCGTACCACGGCCCAACCATTCCTACAGCACATGCAATGGTCAACGCGCTACGTCAGGAGACATGCAACAGTCGTTGACCTGTGCTGAGGGTGGAAGAGCGCCTCACTTCATGAGGAACTACGTGGAGATGCGAGTTTGGGGTTCTCCAAAGGAATAGGAGAGAGCCCCCAGAAAATTTGGGTGGTGGGTGGCGAAACGAAGAATAACGAAGAGACAATCACTCACGATATCAGCTTTTAGTTTTCCACAATTCACACAGACACACTCCAAAATCTTCTTTACTTTGACAAGAAAGCCTTTCAAAAGAGACTCAGAAGCGTGTACAAGCGACGCCCATCGATGACGCACCTGGGTGGAACACTGGCCTCGCGAGCTCAATGTGTCCAAAGTGACCGGGACATTCCGCCATACCTTCACCACACGTCTGGCACTTGAAGTTCCTATCTGTCGTTCCCATTCGAGGATCGTTTAGACCCCCAGCTTTTAGCTTATGAGTAGCTTCATCCAAGACTTCAGGGTGTTCAACCTTTGCCACTGAATATGCTTTCTGCAAACAAAAGAATGAGACAACTGCAACAAGAACAGCTAAAAGGAATAACTCACGATTTCCTCAGGTGACAAGATACCAAATTGAACCTCTTTCACTTTGCGGATGGGCGCTGCAGAGTACGAAAACTGATGGCCAAGCATGGTGAAATGATGCAGTTGTTGGTGGGAAGAGTGATGGGTACGCGCTGAAGAAAATTAAAGGCAGAAAGCAAGAAAAAATCGGAGGCCGTGAAGAGAAAGGATATAAGATAGGTTTAAAGTGTGAAAGAACGATAACAAGAGACCCTTCAAGTAATGAAATCTATCTCTTTCGACAGACAACGGCCGTGAAGGAGTGTCTGCGGGTGAGTTTTTTCGACTGAACCGCGCTGCGCGACGACGGTCAATGCCAACAGGGATTTTTGAACCGCCAAAAACAGCCACGAAGCCGGACAATAGCGCAAGAAAGACCTGACAAGCACGCCGAGATGATTCTTGGTGAGAATGCCTAGGAATGAGTGTCGATGAGCGCGGCGGCAACGTCAACGACGACGAAGTTAGAGGCAGAGATGCAGAGAGCGTTACGTGTGGGATTGGCAAGCAACAACCCGAGCTGTGACGCAGTGTGTCACGCATAAAAACGTGACGCGCTTCCGAGTTTTCATCGCTTTCTTTGGTTCATGACTCAATTTGAAAGTTTCCCTTCGTGTTTGGCGCACTCACCACTCACTAAATCCAAGAACCCTTCAGGTCATTATTTTAACTGGGATCGCTCAGTTGTAGGTTGGGGTATAAGGACTTAATGCGTTATTTACTTTCATTGCTAGATGAAAAACTTGGTGATCATCGAAAATATTCATAATGGGTTTCACAGAATGGATTTGATCCGAAAAGAAAGCCTAATATCCAAGAAGTTAAGGAAATGAATATTATTCAGAAAAAAAATCCGTTTATAGTCATGAAGCTACTTTTGTCGAGCAATCAGCATTTTAGACTCCAGCCTTCCCATTCTACCGAGCCCTCTTGAATGGATTGAATGCGTTCCAGCATCGCGTCCGCGATAGGCGAGTCCTCTGGAAGAACTATGTCCTTGTCCCTATAACCAATGCGATCAACGGTGGCAACAACGACCGCTGTCCCGACGCAAAACGCTTCAAGTAGAGTGCCTTCGGAATCATACTTCATAATATCAGACATCAATAGCGTCCTCTCGTACACATTTATTTTCTGTGATGAGTCGACTCCCGGAAGCGAATCCTTAGACCCATGAGCCCGAGCCAGTTGCATAACAGAATCACGAGTCACGCCCGGTAGAATCGTCCCATCGAGCGGAGGCGTAATCAGCCCAAACGATCCATCGTCATCCCTCACCACCACAAAAAAATTCATCGCCCCAGCTTCTGTGATCTTGTGTTCACCGTTCGAGTCGAGTAACCACAAAACTTGTTGATACCCTCGTTGCGCCGCTCGACGTTGAGGTCCAAAACCGGGAGCGTAATTAAGGCCCAGCTTGAAGGCACCTGTCCCTCCAGGCCATGCACGAACCGAGTCATGCACCGCATACAGTGATATGCGCCGTGAGCCTGCACCGAAATATGGCCCAGTTGGGCAACATATGATGTAAATCATAGCATGTGTAGATGCAGTCACGCCAAGAGCTAGTAAAGAGTCTACATGTCAACAAACTTCGAAGTAACAAAGAGGACGTAAACTTACATTTGCGAGTCCCAATCATGGTGGGGCGTATGTAAAGACTATGCCCAGGCAAAGCGGGGATCCATCGTTTCTCTGTCTTCACCAGTATTTTTATCAACTCTAGCAGAGCGCTTGGATCAAACGACTGAAAGCCACGCATTTGTGAGTCGCTGAGATGTGCGGGGAAAAAAAACTATCCTCAAAGAGACTCACGGGTAAGGCCGCCCTCTCTGCAGTTTTCTGCATTCTCTTCATGTTCAATTCGGGCCTAAACAACCTCGGTTCGCCATCGGAACCAAGGTACGCCTTCATTCCTTCAAATAAGTTGGGGCAGTACTGAAAGCATGACGAGGCCGGATCGAGCTGAAGGGCCTGATAAGGTTGGATGATCGGTGGGGACCATCCAGTTTCAGGATCGAATTCAGTCACTATCATATGATCCGTAAATGTCTGCGAGGGTGTGTCTCAGAAAGAAGACGGACGTAAAGGCAATAGGAAAGCCCACTTGGCCGAAGATCAGCTCCGATGGTTTCGGTACATCTTTCAGTGTCTTCGACAAGTTCGTGATCAACTTTGACGCCTTGAGGTAGGTTGTATAAGTCAGATATTAGAGGTTTATGGAGCAGATAAAAATTTCATACATCGAGATCCGGGACGTTCGTCTTCATTTCTTGAACTAGAGTCTGGACTGAAATAGGATCCAACGTTGCTACATCGAGTTGCGCATGGCCGTTTACGGAAAGAGCCATATTGGTGAGTGAAAGAACCTGGAAGTAGCTGGTTAAGAGGCGAGTCATACTGACACCAAATAGAAATTCCCACACAGATCTTAATTACATAAGCACCTCGTTAGCTGTGAGAAACGCAGGTAAAATCTTACGCCGAAAAGCTACGAGAATGTGTTCTTCAAAGAAATGTCATGAGATAGCGTGCAGAATAAATACAATATATAGTGGGCGATGAAGAGACTCGTAAGAGAGAAAGGGAGAAACGCAAATCAGGCGTACTGAAAATGACAAAATTAGTTGTGAGTGCGGGACATCATGCAATACATGTACATAGAAATAACTTACGCGATTAAATGTCCGTGTCATAAACGACTCCTTGTATGTTCCATTGCTTTCGTATAAGCTTCGGACAGCGTCGCTCATTCCCGCCTTCCGCTTTGTCTCCTCTGCAGCCAGACTATCCACAACGGCCCGACTTGTTGCAGCAATTGAAGGATTCATTGATGGCGCAGGTTTTGCCTTTTTGGCCTCGGTATAATCTTTGTCGGTATTAGGTTCTTCTGCTTTCCGTTTCTTCGACTTCAACTTGTCCTTTCCGCCCTTCTGCCTCTTCCGCACTTCCATTGCCAACCGCATAGTCTCCTCTGTCTCCTTGTCCGGATTGAGTGTACGAATGTCCAATAATCGATCGTATTTCGCACCACATTGGGGACATAAATCGAGTTGAACCTTCGCCATTTCTCCTTTCTTTTCTTCGTCCGAGGGCGGTGGTGTTGACGATGCTCCAGTGTTCGACATGGCCTTTAAGCCAGCTTGAGATAGCACACACCCACAAGTCGCGATGTAAACAAACGGGAGGCCACCGTTCATCTCCTTGAGGGTCAATGGGCAAACGAATTGTGCTCTATACGTGTCCGAGTCTGGATTGTCAGGCGCTGGGGCTGGGTTTGGTGTTAACCTTAAAGTCTTGATGTCCTGGAAAGACGTTAAGTAGGATACTAGTACGCTAATGCTTCAAAAATCACCTTAAGAGACTTAACGTGCCCGCATACTTCTTCTCCTTCCCCGTGAGCGGACCTATCCAGAAGATATTCCAACAATGCATCTTTGTTGTATAGCTTTCCCAGCGCACAGGAAACGATAGGTTCCTGCAACGGTCTCTGTAGCACAGTCAGACGATCGAGTGAAAAGCTTGCAAGGCGATACGAAGAGCGTACCTTGGACAGAGCGCAGAAGAACCATCGGGCGCGGGACTGGTTCGCCTTGTCGGCTTGCTCAGCCTATAAGTGCAAAGTAAGTCATTGTACCAGCAAACTCTACAGAACTTACCTTAGCCTTCGTTCGCACTAGGTCCCGTCTGTCTGGGATACTTCCTCCGTCGTTACCCATTGTTGTGCTTGTATAGTTTCGCGTGAATGTCGAGGGAAGAGTAAACGTAAGGCAAAGCGGCCTGCTTTGGACTTGCGAACACCTCGGCGGAACAGCTTACGTTTTCCTCACTGACGTAATTTGCCTCTTATCTAAAAAGAAAAGCAATGACGGAGAGACCCTTTCAGGCCTCGCACAGAGCCATCGACCTAGCGGGCGCCTTAAACATTTCATCCATGCATTCAGGAAGGACAAGGCCGTCATGAAAAAGCTGAAGTTTATTTCTTATGATGATAAGTCTTCTTCAGGGTAATAAAGCATATTCTACGCTAACAGTGAGTTGACCCCTTCTCAGTTAATCTACATGTGTCGCTCATGCAGCCACGGCTAGGACTTGATGTTACTTTCTATAAGCAACGAATGATCTTGAGTCCAAGATGTCAACATACACAAGAGATACACACGCTTGACGACGGAAGTGGCTTAAAAATCAAATCTTTGAACGTGAAGGTCATTGAAACCCGGAAAGTTACTTAATGGGAGTACAAAAACAGCTCGACGTCAGGTGGTGCGGTCGGCCCTCCAAAACGCTGGACAGAGCATTTCTACCGAATTGACTCCCACAGCTCTACGTATATATTATGCTCAATCCGCGCCGAAGACCCATTCTATCACAAATAAGATGCCTGGTCTTTCACTCCCACCTTTCCCAAACGATATTCCAACCCACCCACTTCTAGTTGTAGACTTCGAGCTTATCAAACTCCGAGACCCCGATGAAATCGATAAGCTGTGGGAAGCGGCGACAGGTCTTGGTTTCTGGTAGTGAGTGCATCTTCAGCAAAATTATGTATTTGTTGATGACATGCAATGCCAGCTTGAAAAATCATGGAGCGGACTTAGAGGTCTCCGCAATGTTCGAAATGGGACAGGAGACAATGGACCTACCGCTAGAAGAGAAGATGAAGTTCGAGCAAGGGGACAGTGGTATGTCTGCAGGGTAAGTAGACTCGCCTTAATCAGGAGAGTTTTCTCTAACATGCAATCAAAGGTATAAGGCAGCGGGCTCGAATGCAACAGACGAGTACGGAAACCTCGACACTGTTGAATTTATCAACATTTCGAAGGATGATGCTCTAGCATACCCCAAGGTGGCCCTCCGTGCATACCCACACACAGTCAATGCACGCATGGAATCAACAATCAAACCATTCGTCAAGAAATCGATTGTCGTCAACAATACTATCATTTCTGTCTTCGAGAGCAAACTCGGAGTTCCGGCGGGTGCCCTTCTTGATCGCCATGCTCTCTATGACCACAGTGGTTCAGAAGCGCGGTGTATCAAAAATCCACCAAAGTTAGGCTTGGATGCGGATCAAGAGAAGTCGATGGTGGCCTTGGGCGCTCATACAGATTTTGGGTCTTTGTCATTCCTGCACAACAGACTTGGAGGTCTTCAGGTTCTTCCTCCTGGAACCGACGAATGGCAATACGTCCGGCCGTTACCGGGACACGCAGTTTGTAACGTCGGAGATGCGCTAACGCTCTTTAGTGGGGGAATCCTTCGCTCCAATCTTCATCGAGTCGTGCCTCCACCGGGCGCGCAGAGTGCGCACCCGCGTTGGTCGCTCGTGTTCTTTACTCGTCCCGGAAACAGAGTGCATTTGGAGGCTTTGACGGAACAGAGCAAGGCTATTGACCGTGCGGTCAATGCATTGGACGATCAGGCAAAAACGAAGTTTTTCCCAAACTCTACATCAAGTGAATGGTTCGCGCGAAGAATAAAGAACCAGAGAATCAAGAATCGAACGGTGAGTGGAATGGAGTATTATTCATTCTGTCGACAAACAATTGCTGAGTGTATGTTATAGGGGCCCGAAACATGGCGCGCGAGTCGAGGAATGGAACATAAACCGGAAGTCATTTAATCGCGGAGCCCCGCAGGTGGTGGTGCTTTAAAGCAGGATCAATGCATACGGCCATGACTACGTGAGGTCTTAAGCTGTGAGGGATAAACAATTAACAAATATATTGCGATATATCCGTTTGGCCCATGTCGACGATTCATCGTATATGTAGGTCATCGACGTAGTCAGCAAAGAATGAAGTAGTATTCGGTAAGAAACGTTTGCGCAGTGTGGTGCATCGTGGAAATCCACGAGACAAAGAAACCTTCGCTTGCGTATGTTGCTTCATTAATTGACGAGGCTTCCATCCAAACAGCCAGGACAGACTGTTTATTCGTGAAACGCTGAGTATATTCAGTAAAGCCAAACTATATCAAAAAAAAAATGTTAACAGCTGCTTCGGCGGCTAATTGGACCGTCTTTAATGTAATCGAATAGTGAGTGGGATCTTTTTCTATCTGCGGCACTTCAAGCACTTTACGATGTCTGTCTCACGGATGCATAAATAGGAGTTTCGAGTTATATTTCGGCCTATGGTTCATGAATAGCCCCTACTTTTTCTCTACCAGAAAAATGGTATCTGGTGGGTGCCAGCAACGGCCCGGCTTCAGACGGTGTTCCAGTCGGGCCGGTCATTCAAAGCTGCTTGATTTCGTTGTGCTTTATAAGAGACTTACTTCCCATCGCGATACGTATATATCCTGCTCAGCTCGCGTCAAGGATCACCGGCAAGATGCCTGGTATTTCGTTTCCACCCTTTCCTGATGACATTCCGACGCATCCGCTTCTGGTAATCGACTTCGAGCTCATACAACTCCGAGACCCTAATGAAATCGACAAGCTGTGGAAAGCAGCAACCAGTCTAGGTTTTTGGTAGTGAGTATATCTTTAGCGCCGCTACGTGTACAATATTTTAATGTTACTCTAGCTTGAGGAATCACGGAGCCGACGAGGAAGTTTCAGAAATGTTCGAGATGGGACAGGAGACAATGGACCTCCCCTTGGAGGAGAAGATGAAGTTTGATCACGGAGACGATGGAATGTCTGCAGGGTGAGTGGATGCTTCTCTCGTTTACTTTTTCTTCGCTTTTCATAACCAGCAAATGAAGATACAAGGCTGCGGGCGCCAGTGCAACAGACGAGTACGGGAACCCGGATACCGTTGAATACATCAATGTTGCGAAAGATGATGCGCTTGCATACCCAGAAGTGGCACTCCGAACCTATCCATCCACCGTCAATGCGCGCATGGAGACGACAATCAAGTCGTTCGTGAAGAAATCTATAGTCGTTAACAACACCATCATTTCTGTCATCGAGAGCAAGCTTGGGGTTCAAGCTGGGGTTCTCCTTGATCGTCATGCGCTCTATGACTACAGTATTTCGGAAGCACGATGTATCAAAAGCCCGCCGAGGATGGGCGCGGACACGCCTTTCGATAAGTCGAAGGTGGCTTTGGGCGCTCACACAGATTTCGGGTCATTGTCATTCCTGCACAATAGGCTCGGAGGGCTTCAGGTGCTTCCTCCTGGTGCTGATGAATGGCAATACATCCGACCCCTGCCCGGACATGCGATCTGTAACATCGGAGATACGTTAACGATCTTTACTGGAGGCATCTTGCGCTCTAATCTTCATCGAGTTGTACCCCCGCCAGGAGCACAGAGTGCACTCCCGCGATGGTCAGTGGTGTTTTTCACCCGTCCTGGGAACAATGTACAACTACATGCTTTGGCGGATCAAAGTGATGCTATAAATCACGCGATTGATTCATTGGATGAAGATATGAGAGCTAAGTTCTTCCCAAACTCTACATCTGGCGAATGGTTTATGCGAAGAAAAAGGAACCGGAGAATCAAGAATAGGACGGTGAGTGAAGCGTTTTATTTATGCCAAGGAAGAAGTGCTGAGCATATGTTGTAGGGTCCCGAGACTTGGCGTGCGGGTCAAGGAATGGAACATAAGTCTGCAGCCAGGTAGATACAAAAGCCCGAAGGAATTGACGGGTAGATACCAAAATTGTGCTGTCTGTTTCGATTATATGACGTTCTGAGATGTTACGGATGGACTTTTCGAACAAAACGGAAAGTGTGCCGTTGTCCTGTGGGAACATTTCCACCAGGATCAATATAATTGACACAATCAATTACTTGAAGCCGATTTCAGCGGTTGGTCACCCGCAACATGAGACAACCATACTCCCCACTATGGCAATTAAGCCATGCTGAAAAAAGGGCTTGAGTGGTCTTTTCCATTGTCGGAATGTTTGGTGGGTAATCTAAATATCTATATTGCATGCCTTTGACTGACAACTGTTTCTATTCAATAAGAGCGCGGGATCCCTCTCTCTTCACAATGCTTCTACATGACCTCATCTTGGGCCTTTTTCGCCGTGAAAGTCGTACTACTCATTTCAAAAGCGTAACACCAGTTTTCTCCCGGTCTTTCCTGTCCCCTCTCCTGACATTCCAAGGTTTTTGGTCGATTGGATTGACCAATGCCGGTTTCAAACGGACTTTCACACTTCGTTGCCGCCATCTATAGGTAGATACGGATTCTATCAGAGCTATTGGAGTGCTCGTGTCTTCTCAACGTCGGCCCAGTCTATCAGCTCGGTTTTTATCGGTGCGAAATATTGAATACTAAAGATTATTTTTAGCAACTCCGATATGCGAAGGTCATCTGCTATTTGTCACCACAATGTATTCCGCCTGCTGTATAACTCAATCTCTATTACCGAGGAGCTATATAAACCAGTAGTCTTTCCGCACAGTTATCTCTCACAGGTACTCAACATGCCAGGACTCACATTGCCGACGTTCCCGGACGACGTCCCGACTCATCCACTTCTCGTAGTGGACTTCGAACAGATCAAGGTCAGAGATCCTCAAGAGATGGACAAACTCTGGAAAGCTGCTACAACACTGGGGTTTTGGTAGTAAGTTGAAGTTATATGCAATTATTTCGTATTACTGAAAGAGACGAATTGCTAGTCTCAAAAACCATGGTGCGGAAGAAGAAGTCGCTGGAATGTTTGCTATGGGAGAAGAGACGATGAATCTTCCTATGGAAGAGAAAATGAAATACGAGCAAGGCGATGATGGGAAGTCCGCAGGGTGAGATGACAATCGTCAATTATTATTCAGGCTTATATGACTTTTAATATAAAGGTACAAAAAAGCCGGTGGGTCTGTAACTAACGAAAAAGGAGACCCCGATACGGTCGAGTTTATCAACATTATGAAAGACGATGCCATCGCCTATCCCAAGGTTGCCGTCCGTACTTATCCGTCGACAGTCAACGCTCGCATGGAGCCAACCATCATACCTTTCGTTAAGAAATCAATCAATATCAATAATACTCTCATTTCAGTTTTCGAGAATAAGCTTGGTCTGCCCGCAGGCTCGCTCCTCGACCAGCACGGACTACTCCACAACAGCGGCTCTGAAGCACGAGCAATCAGAAATCCTCCCTTCCCCAATTCTTCTACGAAAGTTTCACTCGGTGCTCACACTGACTTTGGGTCTTTGTCGTTCCTTCACCACAACGTGTTGGGAGGGCTGCAGGTGCTTCCTCCGGGAGCGGCGGAGTGGCAGTACGTTCGTCCGATTCCAGGACATGCAATCTGTAATATCGGAGACACGCTCGATCTCTACTCCGGCGGTATTTTGCATTCAAACCTTCACCGAGTGGTTCCCGCGCCCGGAGCTCAAGCTACTCTCCCGCGATGGTCCGTGGTATTTTTCACGCGCCCTGGATACGACAATGAGCTTAGGGCTTTGACGGACCGGAGCGAGATTGTCGAAAAAGCTGTGAATGCTATGGACGGCGAAAGGCGAGCTAAGTATTTCCCGAACGCCACTGCTGGTGAATGGTTCTTCAGGCGCATGAGGAACCAAAGGACTGCTAATATCAAGGTCAGTGAATATTGTCCAGATTCATTTCGCTCAGTATAGCACTCATTCTACCTTCATAGGACCCTGAAACTTGGCGCGCTAGCAGAGGTATGGAATATAGGCCGGATCCAGCTCTTATGAAGTGAAGTCTGGGGTCTTTTGTCTTAAGTAAAATATGCGTTTGAGGCATGCGATGAGGTTTAATGGCAACATATAGTTTGCAGATGTGGGTCCATAAGACTCGTCTGACGTATTCGAGTCATGATCTCCCACACAGGTTTATATAGCAACGTATATAGCAACGTCGTTTTCAAGAGATCAGAATATTATTTAGGACAGAAAGATAATTTGTATCAAAGGTCGGTACTCCCTGCCAGTGCAATACACAGGGGTGATTATGAGTGAAGCTAGGCGACAATGGCGCTGTGAGACTTCGATATATCGCTCTGACTACGATAAACGGTGTTTGGGCTGACTGTTGACTGTTTCGTGCAATCGCAGATTTTGGTTTCGACTGAAGGCCAGATTTGTCGTTGAAACCCCGATTCGATTTGCTCCATCGTCTCTGACCAAAGCGTTTGGCACTCGACTACTCTTTATAACTCACATCACACCAACTACTACCTGCCCAACCACCCTGCCTCTCCTTCCTCAACCCACCATCTTAACACACCAGGTACGCGTAGACTTCCCTACTGACATGAGATATAAAGCCTAATCAAAATAATAGCACATCCTCTCTAAGATGCCGGCCCTTAGCAAGTCTCGTTCTTCCAGGCATAACCTTCTGCCTTACCTCCGCAGCGCCTCGTCAAAGATCAGCCTAAGCGCTCTCAGCTCTACTTCATCCATCACAGCATTCTTTACCTCATCCGTCTCAACCGGTTCCTCGCGATCACTCTCCTTGTTTGGAAACGGGGGAGGTGGTGGAGAAAGCGGTGGCACAGGCGGCCGCAGCCTCAACCAGTCCAAACTCGTAGACATTGGCAAAGAAAACGTATCTCCTGGTCGCAAGAGTCGCGAAACGCTGAAGAAGAAATCTGGAGCGAAAGGCAGTTGGAAGAAGGGTTCGCAGGCGGGTGGGGCGATCATCTCAGGACCAACACTCACTCCAGAGTCATTCGAGGCGATGAAAGAGCGGTTCAACCTTGTACCTATCGCACCCTCAGGTTCAGCACACGGTCTTGTCCATCCGGGTGCTAAAGTGGTACCAATCGAGGCGCAGGACCAAGATGCCACTCCTGTCCCAGTCACTGTGCCCAGCCGTATTTAGACTGTGACTCGATAATTAATATTAATGAACTCGCCAGCCGTCGACTCCGCCCACCAGTCATTTTGTACGCGACTGATACGCCGTCCATTCTTTAACCCCCATCCTCCCCTACCTCCACTTGTATACCCAGCTGGATCTTCATGTAATATTTCAACTGTTGCCACTCTTTTTCTTCATTCATTTGAAGACTCTTGTATTCTATCATTGTATTGAATCCATATACCCTATAAAACACTTCACCCCCGGCTCCGATTTAGCTTGTTTTATAGATTACTTGGCTGACGTACCTTAGCCTTCGTAAGTTTCTTGTGCAACTTGGAATACGAGTAAATAGCGGGGCAGAGCCTGAGCACTTAGACAAGGCACCCTTCCTTCCAGGTGTGATACCCTACGAGCTCTTTTGCAAATAAAGATACCACACAATCGTATAAGTAATCTATGATTAGATGAGAGGATGAAGAGGGTTTCGATAGGAAAGAAGGATACGACGCAGACTTCTGAAATCCCACGATCGTGAGAAAACATCATGTGACACGCAGCTCCCAATAGACTAAAATTAGCACAGCGCACAGCACATGTACAGCGGCATCTTTCCCTCCGACATCGCCGCTCTTCCCCACCATTAATGCTTACAACGACGAAACACGGTATGTTACTTTCACCTGCACTACGATGAACACGGTGGCAACTTACGCTCCTCCGGTTTATCTTCCAGGAAAGAAGCCTCTTTTACCCCATTCCAACGAACTTCCGTACCAGATTGACTTCGAGCTCTTTGCCAGGGATGGCTGGGCAACGTTGGACATCACGGACTCGCCTTCTGATCCTTTATTCAAGTTGTTCTCCGAGCTTTTCAAAGCCTCGTCGCAGTTTCTCAGCCTTTCAGAGGACGAGAAGCTGAAGTATCGCGTTCCACCCGGTGCTTCGGGGCAAATATCTGAAGAAGGCTATTCCCGTGTTGAAGGCGAGAAATGTATGATCGCCCTTCGCAAAGCAGATACCACGCCTGAGATTTTTGGTCTCCGTCAGAAAGCAGCAGAGTCATGGCATGGGAGTGCAGTTGTACTCAATGGTGTGCTCAAGGCAATCGAGCAGAGCCTCGGGATGGCCGATGGAGCTCTAACACGGACTTCTGAGGCGCAACTAGAGCTGCCACAGGAGGGCGATAAAAATGTAGCTACGCTTATGCGTATGTTCCGCTACGATCGGCCACGATCTGGGGAGCCCTCCAATGTAGTATCGGAGACTCACAAGGACCTGGGTATGCTAACTATCGTCGTTGGTCATACTCCAGGTTTGGAGTGCTGGGACACCCTGAATGAAGATTGGGTATCATGTGAAACTAAGCCCGGGATCAACGCTTCAATCATGGTCGGTCAGACGCTGGCAAAGCTCACGAACTGGCGTTACAGCGCTGGAAAGCACCGTGTTTTTGTCCATCCGATTGTTGACGCTCCTCACTTGTCAGGAGTCCCGGCGCCGCTCTCCGATCCGTCGTATCGATTCTCCCTAGTCCATGCACTCCGAGGTCATCTTCCCCTTGTCGTTTCGCATGCAGAGTTCGAAACACCGATTACCGGTAAATTCGATCCAGCCACCCACTTCAACGTTACCATGTCGGAAATCTACAAAGCCATCAGCGACGCTCATTTCAATGTGAATCTAACCGCAATAGACCGTGAGCGCCAGAAACGGGCTATAGAGGGACAAGCTAAGATGGAAACAAAGACCGGATGGACGGAAAGATCTCATTTCAAGTTTGGACATCAACTGTCCCGACTCAGTACTCTTTTGCGGCGGTCGGTGGGAAAAACATGAATACTCCATTCTTGGTTTCTTTGATGCACCCTTTGTAAGTGGACCACCCTTTGTTGTATGGAGCAGTAGCTTATGATAGCGCACGCGCTTTTAGGTCATATCTTAATGTCTTCTTTTTGTCGTGCTGAATCCCACGGAAGTTATGTATTTCGACTCATGTCGATACCTGAAACAGAACGCGCAGAGTGGCTTGATGGCCTACACCCCTCAGAAAACAATAATACAAATGGACACTCAATTTCGCAGAAAAGGTGCGGATGTTCTCAACGTAATGATCAAGTCGTTATGAGAGTATCTTTTGGTTGGATAACTGATCACAGGAGTGATAGAAGCAGCGCCTTTACCGTCCCAAAAGTCACTTCCCAGTCGGAATATTTAAACATCCTCCCATAAAACACCTGTTGAACAACACTCAAGCGAGCCCATCTTCTTTCGTCTCCCTCTACAACTCCGGTTCTGTGACTACCACACCCACAACGACAACCATGGTTATGGTCATCAATCCCGATAACGCCCATGCCATAAAACGGCCTTCAACTGTTAGTTGCTCTTCTGCATATCTAACTCTTCCCTCGACTTATGTCCTCTCAGCCCTATGTCCTTCCCTCTTCCTCGAGCGAGGAAGAAAAGAGGGTATGCCCTCGCGCCTTATCATCTCTAACCTAGACATTGACCACCGGACCCCCCAGCGCCTTGATTGTCAACACCGCATGTGGAAACATATCATGGGTGGCCTCTACCCTGTACCCGCCAAAGACGCCGTATCCGAGGCCCTATCTCCGAGAGATGCCAACAAAGGCCAGCCGGCAGTATTAGATATAGGTTCGGGGCCGGGCTTCTGGTGAGCAAAGTCTCGCAGATGATAGGACGCGTTGAATTCTGGTGCTGAAGCTGTGTACGCACATAGGGTGAGCGAGATCGCTCACGAGTTCCCGGGAGCACATGTCGTGGGCTTGGATTTTGGTAAACATAGACTAACGTGAGTCTTCTTGGTACCTTGCTCGGTTGTCAAACTCATCCGCGGCGCCCTTTTCTGATAGTGAGCCTCCGCCAAATTCTGAGTACGTTAACTGACAAGTGCGAGTGCAAGGAGGTGGTATGTCGTAACTGATAACTACGACGCGTTTTTTTTTGATAGGTTCATCACCGGCAATGCCCTAGAGCTCCTTGATAACTATGTCGACCGGTTCGATGTTATCCACGCCCGAACCCTCCTTATCCATGTATATACCGTTTCCTTGCTTCTCCATACTTCTTTGACTAACGATTACCTCTAACCTTGTCAGGTCGCAGAGCATGACGTGCTCGTAGCGAAGATGAAGAAATGCCTCCGAAAAGGTACACAAGCGCCCTCCATCTGCCATCAGGGCAAGCTGCTAATCACCTAAAACCAAAAATCACATTTATCTAGGCGGTGTGCTTCTTCTCTCAGACTTCGGCAAAGGCTATCGCGTTGAGGGCGGCGACATCTCCGAGAGCCGCATCCTCGAGTACACAGCCCAGATGCACCTATTGTTCTGCCCCAAACCCATCTATGCCGAACAATTCAAAGACCTCATCATAGCAGAACCAGCGCTCCAGTTCGGTGGTCAACATGAATACTTCAGCCCTTTGAACTGGGTCAACGAGGAACTTCCAGAGGCGGAGGCGTTCAAAGAACTGATGATAAACGAGGTTGTTTCGGTACGTATTTCCTGTGCCATTTGCGTGTTGTATAGACTGATCTTCGTTTGCATGTTTTTTTAATACGTGATAATTGCAACCGTGACCACAACTGGTATCAAAACGATATAGGGTGCATACGCGCAAATGACGCCCGCCTTCATACGGAGCGGTTGGTCGGAAGAGAAGGTGAAATTGTGGAAATCGTATGTTCTGGATGAACTCGAGAGAGGCACGCCGAAAGTCTCCTGGAAGTGGATTGGCACCTGGGGTGTCAAGGTTTGAGGGGTAATGATGATTTGTGGTATACTGTGCTTCTTATCTTCCCTTTTGTGTACGTTATATTGTAGACGGCTGCAAGGAATGAGTATGCACGTTTGATTGGGCTAGCTTTTGCCTTCCTTCCTTAAGGCACGCCTTCGAGTTGTGGATAGATATGAATCCTGGCGGTAGTGAAGTATCCAACTGTCGCTAGCTATATTGTTGCATCTCGTCAATCATGATTGTTACATTCGTCATTGGTTCAGTGCTTGCCGGAGGATTTCTGACTCAGATTTCTTTCCCACCTGTTTATTTTCAACTCTGGAGAGCTCAATGTCATGTCTGAGCTGCATTGGGCTATCTTTTTAAAAAATGCAGAAATCGCAATCGGGTCCCATCATATACAAGTATACGCTCCATAGATGAGGCTAAAAGCACTTCATTATGTGTAGAAGGATGACAATATGAAATAAGTGAGAGGAGAATGTAAACAAACACATGAGAACAGAGACATAGTACCACAAAGTATGACGAAAGCGAAAAAAAAAGACAAAAGAAGCCGGGAATGTTCCACAATGCATCTTCCCCCCACAACCCCTATCTACCCTTCCCCCTGCTTACCACCCTTTACCCTCACCTCTCACTCTGCACCGCCAGTCCCATCTTCAGCAACGCACCAACCACGTCAACCTCGTCCCATCTATGATCCGCACCAGCTGCATTCTTGCGGCTCTGGATGTAGAGCAGAGTATTCCGGAAATGCCGGAGGATTGCCTCGGGTGTGTGGACGTTTTCAATGAGGCCCGGAGGCGATCGTTGAGAAGGGTGCACGTCGGGAGAGGAAACATCGTCGATGGCGGAGGTGATGACTTCAACGAGGGAGTTGACGAATTTAGGCGCAACCTAGAAATACATTTTGACGTCAGAAAATCTAGGGCGATGAAAGATTGAAAAAAAAACAGAGGAAACATACTGCAGGCGCCTTATGGTCCAAGTAGTATAGATAATCGTCGAGAGTGTCCACGTAAAGCTGTACTTTAACAATGCCCTCGATCGCTGACCCGGCAATGCGCAGCGACTTCTGTAAGCACTCTAAGACACGTTTACTATCCTGATGAGGATACTAAGAGATAATAATATCATAAGCTGGGTAGTTCTCGAGGAGGAAAGCAAAGAGTCTTACTGCCTTCGTGCTTTCCTCCGATGAGCGTTCCGATTTGATTTCAGCGCTTTCCCCAGCTGATGCCTCCTGCCAGAACATATGACTTGCCAACCTCACCGCAGTCGCCTGGTGCGGCTTCTTCAATAACTTCGCACCATGCAACGCCGCTTTGGTGATCAATGTGTCATAATTATCCTCTACGAACACCCGTGCACCCTGAAGTGTTCCCATGATAAGGACGACTGCCTGTAGCTGAGCACGCGAGTCCGAAATGCTGTCTTCGTATACGGTAAAGGCCTGGACGAAGAGATCATACGTAAGGTCTTCGAAACCGCATTCGTCGGATACTTGTGCCGCCAGGAGGAAAAGACGGAGGGCAATGGAGGGTGCTTCAATTTGGGTAAAGAGGATAGAGGTGAGTTGGCGGGCGAATCTAATGACGGAGGTTGCTTTGGAAGCCCATTCGTCATCCTTCAATATCGGTTAATAAAGCTAAACAAACATAGGAAACGAAATACGTCTATTCACCTCCTGTTCTCGAAGTTTGTATCGTCGGCAGAGTTTGATGGCATTGGTAATGAGTGAAGGATATGTGTATCGTATCCTTTCTCCTCCCTGCTCGAAATGCCTCCTGGCCTCTTGATACAGCTAACGCAATTTGTTAGCATGTAGGAGACGAAAGGAGTTGTAGAAATTCCTAACCTCAAATTGCACATCCAAGTTATCTGTCCGGAACAAATGAACCATCCGCGCCACCCACCCTTGCTCCTCTGCCATCTCTTCCCTGTCACCGGGATACGGAGGCCTCCTCACAGATCCACCGGTCGCAGACGTTTCATTCGGGTCCCTCACGACCACGCCGCATAGGTCGAGTACACCTCGAACGTCTTCCGGTGCCTCGATAATTGTCTCGTTCTTTAATATTGAGCCGATTATGGCGTGAGCGAGACTCCGGCGCGTTGTGAAGGGTTGGAGTGAGAGGAGGGCAATGTAACGGGGCAAGGCGAGAAGAGTCAAGACAGATTGGTAGGCATTTATCGGCGCAACGAGTAGCGAAGCTAAATTGTTTGTCGTTTGCATAGCGTGTAGATCAGGACTAGCGGAGAATTAGCCCCATATCTCATATGGTTGCGAATGAGGGTAAAGAAATACCTGTCGGTGAATTCCTTGATTTTCTCGCTAGCATACCCAAGAATCTGGTCGACATATTCCAGTCGGTCCGGGTAACAGCTCACGGACAAGTTCATGAGAGAAACGAAAAGGGCAGTTATATCTTGGATCGATAAGTCGGGACGAGCCTAAATCTCACAAAATAAGTTCAGTGTAAAGATATAAGTGTAAAATTACGAACTTTGATAAGTTCAACGACCTGTTGCCAAAACACTTCGAATAACCGGACGTTCTCAGGTATTCCTCTGAACTTCCTCACTGGTGGTTCCTTTTCTCCTTCCGTATCCTTCTCCTGCTCTTTCTCTTTCCCCTTGTCTGACACTGGCGATGTGATCCCATTCGCCTCAGTATCGCCATTGGCGTGCCCATTCGTTAAGCTCATATCGTCGAAAGACTTTTCGACATCCTCCGTCGGACTTGGGCTTCTCCAAGCATCTTCTGCGCTTCCTGCACTCGGTACATTGTCGATGACGGGGGACCTCACAACGGCTCGTGCCTTTGCTTTTTGTTCCGTCACCTTCGCCGCCAGCCTCTTTGCAGCTTCCTCCTCTTGTTTTTTCGTCTCCTCCGGATTCTCGTTCTCGGCTTCTCGAGCGGCATATGCTGCCAACCTATCAATGAGCGCGATGACAATTTGCTTGATGTTGACTGCTGGTTGTAGCTGAGCAGTCGCACTCAAGAAAGGGCCTAAGCTATAAAGATGAAATTCGTCTGGGAAGACCTGAATGACGACTTCCATGAGGTACTCTTGTGCGATGACATCCCTGCAATTTACGACTTGCTCAAGAACGGAAGGGAGGATGGTGCGTTGATAGGTCTCAAGGTCGACGCCATCCAGCGAACTTAAACGAACGAGGTTCGTTCCAACAAGAATGCGCAACTCTCGACGCTCCATTTCACGTTTCTCCCTATCTCGTGAGTGGCCTTGATGCTGCAGACGGACCCAAAGCTTGTTCATTTCGATGAAGTTGGTGAGAACAAAAGCTGTTGAGTCCCGAAGGTTTCCGTTGGGTCTTTAGAGATCATTCCAAACCCAACTTATTGTTAATTTAGGATCGGAGAAAAGACAATTAATTTCACGCACCCGTCATCATCTCCTAGCGGTAGGTGGTCCCTTGTCTGCCCGCTCAAGTAGTGACGCAAGAACAGACCCCGAGTCGGATGCTGAACACCTCTCGACATTTCCATCATGTCCTTCATTATCTCCTTCACAGGCGCGCCGGGTATTGACATGTAGACGCTTCCAACAGTGATCATAAGGTATAATCTTGGTACAATATTTCCTGCATATTGCACCAGTTCATATAGGTCCGCGAGATGATGTTTGTCCTGTGTATGTGCCTCAAAAAGATAGTTGGAGAGATGCCGAAGTGCATCGAAGACCGCCATGTCTGAGCGTTTTAGACGCGTCAGCGAAGTCTGGACACTGGATCACATATCGGATTGATACACACAAAGTTCATAATACTGCTTCGGTGATAATGAGGAAGTCCTAAGCTCTGCAAGCATGGTGCTTGCGCTCTTCAAGCCGTCCATTAATTGATCAGTTTCCTGTGACCATCAAACACTTAGTGACGTCTTCGGAGGCAATGCAGACTGGTCTCTGACGTACCAGTAAGCGCTTCATTTGCTGGGTCTGTATCTTAACGACATTGAGGGCATCGCTGAGCAGCCTCCCTTCTTCACCCGGAGGGGGTTGAAGAGCCATGGTGGCGATATGATGAGAGGGGCAACGAACACAGTGGACTTGAACGTCCTTGGACGCGGCGCGGTGAGCAGAGAGGACGGTGTGTCCGATGTGATCGACGCAAAGACCGTGGGAACCACCCAAAGTGAAAGAAGTCTGCTTAGTATTACCCCGATGGTGTTGTCCTTTTGTAGTTGAAACACAGGTTGTAGACTTTACAAAAGTCTTTCCGACTCAAGGTGAAGTCAAACTTACTTGTTACGGAGCTATTCTAATTTCTGAGGCATGCGTTTTGTAAAGGCACTCACGAAAGACGTTTTGACCAAGGATGCACGCTTCCGAGAAGATATCCTTTAGAAAGCTCTCGAGTGGTGCATAGATTCATGGACCTTTGGAAGCTGCATAGATCTTGTCAGCATTGACATCGGTAGCTGGCCATGCCTCTTAAAATGTCTGGGCCCTACCATCATCTCCCAAACATATCAGCAGTAGAGGACTACTGGATCGCCCTACTGCCCATTCTTCAATCCGGTTTCCTTCGAGTGCGATCTCGGACTGGTGCTCGAACCCACAGATGCGAGCTCCAAGCCGAAATTGCTCTTAGTAACGCACACGCTTTCAAGATGTGTCTTGAACGCTTCGGACCCTCTACACTGACATGCGACAACAAAGATAATGAAAGCCGAGGCGTAATCGTGAGAGCGGTAGAGCACGTCGACGTGCAATCGAGATGGAAGGATACGACGGTCACGCTTACTACATGCCACGGGGGAGAACTCCAAGCGTACAAAGTAGTCCATAACGATTTCTGACAACTTCAAGGTCAATTAAGTGGGCCTACGGAATCCTAGGACCTGGTATATTCGGCACAGTAACGTCGATTACTCGAACGAGATGTCGCTGCCAGGGGACCCAATCCTTTTTTTTGCGTACAGCATTTTCGTGACTTGTTATGGCATGCAAATACGAAGATGATCTCTCACTGGTAATTGCGGGACTTGCCTATGGATCGATTGCTCCCAATATCACTCGTTTGGTCATGACGGGTCATTATGCGACTAAACCGTTGAGCGTGTTCCCGGAACATTGCCCGAACGGGGGGATTCTCGAATTTCTCAGGTGCCTTGCGAAGGCAAAGGACGCCGATTCTAAAGGCTATCAACCCGTTGGACTCTCAAAGCTCTCAGAGCTCGCATTCCCTACAATATTCGCAGCACCCCCAGCGCGCATTCATCAGTACACCGCTCCTCGGTCCTATTGGAATCGGAACAAGGTATAGGACCGACTATGCTAAACTTGAAGAGCCGAAAAATGTTCGCCTTTTCGAACTTCGAAGAGGTATCCCGTCCCGCGTTTGGGGAGTTGTGCTTGATGTCAAGATGCTGTTCCTCAAGCACGCACAACTCAGCTTCTACACGGGAAATGAGAACGCGAAGGAGCTTTTGAAGAAAAATATACCATCCCTTGTGGATGTTTCAATCGTCTTTCAGGAAGTCGGAACTAATCAACTACTGACAAAATGCTTTGGCTTGGGTGAGGGTGATCGAATCAGAATATAACACTGAACCAGGACGAAGGTGTGTGTGAGAGCGGACAAAGCGCTGGCTATGACCTTGGAAAAAGGAGATGAGAAGCCTCCGCTTTTACTATAGCCCAGCCGTATTTCATGACTGACGTTGCACGATGTAACTGACTCATCGACCCTCTTCCGGACGCAAGCCTCGAAAGAAGGTAGTTTCTTACTGCTTTCTCTTGATCCCTCGCGGAATCGAGCGATCTCACGTCATACGTTTATAGGGTCACAACTAATTTGTATCAAGGAGTATTTTCTCGTCTGCGCCGACCTCGTGAGCTTTGTTCACATTGACTTGTAACGCAAAACGCTTTCTAATAACATGAATAAGTTCATGGATATGCAACAATGGTGGCGATTTTTCCGACTATATTTGTATAGGTTGAACACGCCTATATCATGGCATTGTAGAATAGCACGTCGACATCTCGCATCACCAGCGACCTTACAAAAACCCATCCATCTCCTAAAACGATTCCCAAGGGCTTGTGTCCCTACATTCACCTTTCTAGCCTCTTGTCCGAGCTTGGAAGGAAAGGATTTCATAACAAAGCAAATAATATTAACGTCTTTATCAAAGATGATTGAATCTACAAAAACAATACAAGATTCACTCAAAGTTGTTTTGAACCCCCTCCCCCGTTCCCCCTTCTGCTTTGCGTCGAAGAAACACAAGGAAATTAACGATCTGTCACTGACTCTCTCCCTCACCCATGTCACGATTCCCATCCGTCTCCGCATCTCTTCCAATCCAAGCCTCGTAAGCCGCATCCGACTCCCCATCGCCAATCTTTTCCGTATCAATTGACACGTTTGCATTAGGCGGAAGCAGTCCAAGAATATCCACTCTCAAATCCTCAGTGCTCATCCTAAAACTCAGATCGACGTTCTTTAGTGAGGATGCTTTTGATTCGGGGTAGGAATGCATGGCTTGGAGAAAAACTTTCACGTCTGAGGGAACTGTCCCTATTCGCACATCTTCCCCTTCGCCTTCGTCTTCTTCGAACGCCGAATCGAGTATGTTAGCGCCAGGGTCATCGTAGTCCCTGAGTTCGATCTCAACTCTCAGAGACTCGAGGAACGGTGCGCGTATGAACGTCAAGATCTGCGCCGTCGGTCTGGACCACTTCCCGTGCGCGTTTTCGTACACAAGTCCTTTCAACTTTAGAAGTTCCACGGTCCAGGCCTTCCTGCTCTTGCCTCCCTCCTCCATGACCAAGTCTTCGCCGTCAGGCGCTATAGTTTCCAAATGGCCCTCAACGAACCATTTTCGAAGCTCGAGGGACTCCAGATTTGGAGAATGGGGCAAGAACTTCAAAACACTGAGCAGAGAGACAGAGGTGAGCTCTGCGATGATCAATTGCGTGAGATTGGGAGCGATGGCTCTGAGCGACGAAGTCGATGGCCCCGGACCAGATTCCTGCATAGACGGAACACAGAAAATCGGGCCAGTGCAAATAGTCATTTCCACGTCAGGATAACCGTCTGACTTTCTTGGTCCCCGGAACTCAATGTCGCTATCACGAATAACCCACCTCCTGAGCCTCCCAAGGTCCACCAGATCAACTTTTAACGCGCTCCCAAACCGTTTCCGCGGAGCGATATGCTGTTTGCGATCTTGCCCGAACGTGAAGGTCATGTCACCCCATCTTGATTGGACGGATTCCAATGAGAGAACTTGTGTAATCATGTCGATGCGTTTCGGATCTTTGACGTTGTATGTGAGAGTGGAGGAGCCAGAACGTTCCAGCCAGAGGGAAAGAATGTTGAGGCTGTTTATACTTGGATTCGACCTGGGTGTTCTAAAGCCGGCATCGAGTCTACATTCGAAGGTGCTCCAGAGCGAGGTGTTGGTCAACGTGATAGACCTCCACTTACGACACGTCTGCGAGACATTGATGAGAGTGAGGCGCGTGTATTGAACGGGGACAAGATTATCGTCAATCTCGATATCGGAGTCGTTTGAGTCGTTGCTGTCCTCCAGCGCAGAGCGCCGTAACCGTATACACCAGACAAATATTTCGAGAAGAATATCTTCCTGGAAGAGTGCGTTATTGTTCATGTTGCAGACAATGGATTCAAGCTCCCAGAAAATATCCTGCAGATGCTATACATGTTAACCCTGTCTGAACGTGAATCCGGTCTTACCTCGACTTCCCGACAACTCCAACGCTTGTTTCAAATCGAATGTCTACGTCGCAATGGCAGTTGGAACGATTACGAGAGCAGGAAAGAGATATGTTCGAAAGAAAGAGATCCATATCATTGAGACATTAGTCTTGTGGCATAGAGCAAGTTGTCTGTACGGGTAGGTATTTACACAATATTAATGAGGGGCGGGAGGTCGGGAGGGCGCTGCCTATTTCGGTAGGTGATTCTCATGCGCACGGCATGAAGTCCTCGCCCGGCGTTTCCTCCTCCTTGGCCTCATCTTTATCAGCCTCTAAACTCTCAACGCTTCTCAAACTATTTCATTTTTTCTTCCTTGTACAAAGCTTGAGGCACGAAGGCCATGTATATCGAATTTCGAGACTCCTACCGTCCTCACAAAAATCCTATATCTCCGAGAAATGCCTTCCATAATAGGCAGCGACGCTTACTTTTACCAACCCCGGTAAAAATTATCACGTACCCACAATTTGCTGGCAAGTCTCACTCTGGCGTCTTCGACTCGGTCGCCTGAACTTGACCTGATACACTCTTGCCACTTGCTATGGTCATCCTGACCGAAGCCAAAATAATCCTCATACTGAAACGTCACTGTAAGTGGGTACAACTTCGCTCCTCGTGAGATACTGATTCTTTATCACACAGTACGGGCGTAATAGATACAAATGAAATAATCTAATTATGAAATGGATTCTCGGATTCTGTGCCCTGGGGTTGGACTGCAAACACAAAAGTATCTGCACTTTCTGCACTTTGCTTTGCATGTAGTGGGAAGTCATCCTTTTGGACCTTCTTCCCCAAGCGAGCGCACTCTGAGAGAACTTTCTCGGTGGCCTGGCGTAATGCGCGATAACCTTTATTAATCTCTTCGGATCGCTCTAGAAATGCAGAATTATGGAATTGTACTTCCGCAGCGAATCCGAGGCGCATTTCGGCTGGTATTTGGTTAATTGCGGCTTCTAAGCTGTCCTTGTCGCCTTCCAGCAAGGTACGCATGAGATCGAACCTATTGCCGTAATATCCTGTCTGATTGGTCCAGGTCTTTATTTCGTCTGTTGCCCAACCCATTAGAGCCTCCCTTGCCTCTTGGTGAAGTTTCTTGAAAGAGGCGTATTTCAAGGCCACGGTATTAAGTTTAGTTTCCTCGCGATTCATTCCGCTGAGGATGTAGAACTGGCACGCGAAGTAAACTAGCCGAGAGTTGAAGATGACCTGTCGTTTTGTATAAACGACAAGCTGCAGTGCCTTTACAACGCGAACACGCTCAGAGACATATGCTTGACCGGGTTTTTGAATGTAGCCGATATTTTCCAAACGCGCCCGCAGACCTCCATGAACGATGTCAAGAAATTCGACTGTCGCTTTTCGGTTGTGGGAAAGGCTGCTGGGGATGACAATGGGCTTGAGAGACCTAGTGTCGAACCTGTCCATCAATGTCTTGTAGTATGCTTCATCCGAGCCTTCGAGATTATCGAGAGTTGCCTGATCAATCCGTGGGTCAAGATCATCCTCTCGAGCCAAGTTTTGTGCCACGAAAGCCTTGAATAGGGTATCGTGACGTAGCACTTTGTCTTGTCCTGCCTTAGCCTCTTCCTTCACCCACTCTTCCGTCTCTTCATCGAATAGCACGTCAGCCCCAATGGGTTGCGACAACGTTTCAAGTACCGTACTAGCATCTCCTTTGGAGCCTTTCTGTCTTTTGTTGGCCCCGGCGGGTTTTCCGTGGGCGGCTTCCGTGCCGCTGCGGTGGGAACCTTCAGATGCAGGTGATGTTTTGTCATGTTCATTACGTTTGCGCTTTGGTTTCTTATTTGACATGCTAGTGTTGTGTGCCTTGAACGCAAGGAGGATGGTTCAAAGATTGGAATTATTTCAATTGCAGGGTAGGAGAATGGCTATGGGCGACCAGATGGCGGTAGTAAAGAGATCATACTGGCATTAGAAGCGCTGGGCTTCTTGCTTCAGAGCAAATTTGTTACTTTGTCAACAGCTAAAAGAGCTTCAAAGAGGTGTCTTTCGTATGCAAGGTTTTCTCCGAAATTTATTTATTCTCCTGGCTGAGGATATAGGAATATCCTGCGAAGTAACACATCCGAGCGTTGAAGACAGTATGGCGCTTTGCATCATTAATAAACCACAAGGCATTTTCAACACGAAAGCTTTCAACTACGTCTACCGCACTTTGTAATCCAACCGAGCTTGCAGATCTCCTTGAATGATGTTAAGGAATTCGAACGTTATTCCCCGGTTACTAGAGAGGTTGCTGACAGTGGTATGGGTACTGACGGATTTTTTGCTGAACTTCTTTAGTAGTTTGGTATAGTACCTTTTCTCGGAGAACTCGGAATCGTCAAGGTTCTCTGTAACTCGTGGGTTCAAGTCATCATTTTGGCCTCGTTTTTTGTGCTATGACAGCCTTGAACAAAACATCGCTCCGCAGGACTATGTCTCGCTTTGCCCTGACCTCCTCCACTACCCAAATCTCCGTCGAAAGGCGCGTCGGAACCAATCAATCAACTCACATCGGAGGTGTTACTTTGCATATAGGCGAAGAAATCAATGCAAACCTCAGCTTCAGGAACCTTCAAACTGATCGACATCTCATCCTTTAGCTTGCAGATTTATCAAGTCCGAGCTCATTGAGCTCAGCTCACCCTCCGCCTTTTATGTGCTAGCTGCCAATACTGTGCGTGCTATTGAATAAGTAGCAGATTTGCTTTACTTGCCAAATCCGAGCACGGAGACGTAGATGTGGATCGAAAGCAACGCAGCTGAAGCTTCCAAGCTACTATCTGTTTACTGAGTTAATTTCAACAAAGGTTCCAGTAGCCCCGAGGAAAATTCAGCAAAAAGCGGACTTCATGTCCGATACTAAAATCAGGTCTCTCCTCTTCCTGCCGTCTGACTACAAGTGTGTGTCTGACTATACTCTGTATTCATTGACAATTCACTAATTATCAACAATATATGCATCCAGGGGAACTGCCTAAGAATGTGTAAAGATAAACTGATCTATTTCTTCCCGACTTTGCCCTACTTTTAGTGGAAAGTCTTCCCTATCAACACTCGTACCGAGGCGACTGTACTCTGGAAGGAGCTTCTGAGTGGCCTGGCGCAGTCCACGATATCCTCCATTGATTTCTCCCGAACGCTCTAGAAATGCAGAATTATGGAGTTGCACTTCCGCAGCGGTACCGAGGCACATTTCGGCTGGTATTTGGTTAATCGCGGTTTCTAAGCTGTCCTTGTCGCCTTCCAGCAAGGTACGTATGAGATTGAACCTATCACCGTAATATCCTGTCTGATTGGCCCAAGTCTTTATTTCGTCTGTTGCCAAACCCATTAGAGCCTCCCTTGCCTCTTGGTGAAGTTTCCTGAAAGAGGTGTATCTAGCTCTTATAGTTGCGTTGTTGGTCCCTCCACGACTCTCCTCGCGGAAGCAGTACAATTGACAAGCGAAGTGACACACCCGAGAATTTAAGATGAGCCGGCGCTTTGCATTATCGACATCACGCAAGACATTCATGACGCGAGCACGCTCAAAGGTATATATCGGCCCAGGGTTCTGGTCGACGCCGATAACGCCCAAACGAGCCTGTAGTCCTGCACGGACGATGTCAAGAAATTCGACAGTTGCTCTTCGGTTAGAATCCAAGGTCCTAGAGAAGGTGCTGTGATTAAGAGCCCTTGTGTCGAGCCTTTCCAGTGTTTTCTCGTAGTACGCTTTCTCCGAGCCTTCGGAATCATCGAGAGTTGCCGTGTTAATCCGTGGATCGAGTTCATCTTCTCGACCCAGCTTCTGCGCCACGATAGCCTTGAATAGGATATCACGACGCAGGGCTTTGCTTTGCTTTGCCCTAGTCTCTTCCTTCACCCACGCCTCTGTCTCTTCGTCGAATAGCACGTCAGCTCCAATGGGTTTCGACAACTCTTCAAGTGCAACATCTGTGTTAGATAGTTTTTGTCTCTTATTGGCCACTTTAGTTAATGTAATGTCAATCAGCGGCTCTGGTTGGCCGTGGACGGCAGCATCACTGCGGTGAGCGCCCTCGGTCGTAGGAGAGATGCCATCACGTTCCTCCCTTCTTCTCCGCCTAGGATTTGAGCTTGACATGCTGTTGGTGGCGTGTGCTGACGAAAGCGGGGGCGAAAGCTCGACGGTCTGATGTGTTTGGAGTGTAGCGGGAGATCGAGTATCACGAACAGGCGACAAGAAGGAGGGGGAGACATTTAAAGTATCAGCAATTTCGGCTCAGAGCAAAGATGCTACTTTGTTAGTACTAATGGAGATGCCCCAGATCAGAACCAGTTACTTTTCGTACATGCTCATACTGTGCCAGCTATTTTATAACCGCTTTCCAGTATGTGATGGTGATTGCCATCGTGGGTGATAGCAGTATCATCACCAAGGCAAGTAGCAAGAAGAGGGGAGGCATTGAAATTACTAGGTATCCCGATCAGAGTTGCTTTGCCAGCAGCCGAACACAGCAAACCAATCCAATTTATCACCTTAGGATACCTACACACTCCCGAAAGCTGAATGGTCTTACGAAAAGAAGACATGTCAATTAAACGGAACAAGCTCGCTTATACACCGTACCTATAAGTAACACAATATCCTACCCCTTCCTGCCCAATCTTGACCGCTTACTCACAAATACCCTCCTCCCTTCCCACTCCCAAACCTATCCCCAAGTGCCCGCGCATCCGCAATCACTTTCCCCCTTGCTTTGTCGTCCATGAGCCGGCCTCCTAGTGCCATGTCACGGGAGTGGTCCCAAATTCCAGGTGGTTTCTCCTTGTCTTTGTCGTCGTCTTTCTGGTTTGGTGCGGGGGAACCGGATTTGGATTTGGACTTTTTGGTGGATTTTGAATGCATGTCGAGGAGGGAAGTGGAGCGGGTCGATTTCTGGGAGGAGAGGGAAAGGAACAGTGTTTCAGTATGCAATATGGTACGAGGTGTGAGATTTGAGAGTAAGTTGAACAGGAATGGGTTTGAAGCCAAGACAATACAATGGCTTGAAGGGACCCCAAGCCTTTGAGGAAGGAAGGAAGATAAAGGATGCGAAACGCACATTATGTTCCTCAACAACTCTCTTTAACTCCTCATCCCTCCTCCTCTTCGTCCTCGCTTCTTCATTCCCACCCTTCCCTCTAACACCATCGTCCTCCACGTCCACGGCCCGCCGTTTCCGCCCCGACACCTCATCCGCAACTCGCGCAGCGCGTTCAGCGGGCGTCTCCGTCCAAAGGTTGTTCGGGGCGCCTGCGCGAGCTCCTGCGGGCGCAGTGCTGCGGGAAAATTGGCGTGCTTTGAGTTTTGTAGGGTCGCCAAGGTCTGGATGGGGTGGGTTTAAGTTGTATTAGCTAGGTCATGAAAACAGAAGACAAAATGCAGCCAGTGAACCGCACCCGGCGCACACGCAAGACGAGATGAAAAGTTGTAACTTACGACTCAATAAATCGCCTGAGCTGGGAGGAACCAGCATCCATTCCTCTCTCACCATCTTCTTTGGCTTCTTCGCCTCCTCCAGTTCTTTGTTCCGCCTCTCCTCCCGTTCCAAAAACGCTCGAACGCCGTCACTCATTCCTTTTTTACCACCATTTGCAACGTCGGCCGGAAGCGGTTTGGGGCCTACACCGTCCGAATCCGAGTCTGAGTCGGCATTGAGGTTATTTGAAGAGACTGACCCGGGAAACGAGGGTCCTTGAACTCGACGATTTGAATGAGAGGCGTCCTTTGATTCAAATGAAGGGCCAGCAGCGGGACGAGTGAGGTCAGGTGGGAGCGCAGGAGCGTACGCCTCGTCATCACTCTCATCTTCCTCTACTTGCTCCTTCTCTTCAGCCTTTGCGGAGTGACCACCCTCTGCATCGTTCCGAGCCTGGCGATCTATCGACTTCGACGTCGTCTCTGATGGTTGTGACCTACTCTCGCCGATGTCGTCGTCACCATTTGAGTAGGAAGAAGGCTTGCTCGAAGAGGACAGTTGTTTAAGAAGATGCGCAGGAATCTGGGGACCGATGGACATGATGGTGAAACTTAAAAAAACGAATCTCGGAGTTGTCGAGACTTTAAGAATTCACATAACAATTCAGTAGTTTCAGAAACAATAAATCTCATTTCAATCGACATCTACGATATTACTATTACAAACTACACATCCTTGACCCTCAGTTGAAGCGCCAATTTCACTTCAACTTCATCAGATCCACCCAAACCTAGTCCACCAACGACGGAAACCTAGAAGTCCAATGAAGGAAAGTTCCAAAAATTGCTGAGAGCCGAAGCTGACAGACGAGTTCGGATGTGTAATTTGCAACCAGCAAAAGACTGTGTCTCGGTAAAAACCTCACTGACGACAGTACATGCCCGAGCACAAGAGATGAGGAAGGTCCGAGGGTCTGGGATGTCGTGGACTTTATAGGCTAGTCCAAGGACGCGCACGGACCATCCTCCTTCTTCATCGGGCGTTCTCCTGTAGCTTATGTAAGCAATTATCAAGTGAACTGCGGCTGAACCTTACTATCCTCTTCTTCTCCTCTCACACTCATGTCGACTTCATTTCAGCAAACTGATCTCTCTCAAAAAGTGATTCATGGTGGAAACGAATGGAAATCTGTAGGAGATACAATGGCCAGACTGGAAAGCATCGAACGTCCCTTGGATGATGATGAAATCTGGCCTGGAAAAATATCGGATGCAACATCGTGAGCTGCCACTTGATCGATCTCCATAGATAACTGACGCTACGAAAGTCTTTCAGAAGGATGCTCAGTTGCTTACGCCTTTCGGGTGTGCAAACTTCATAAAAATGCGAAAGCCTCATTGATCGTACTGACAAATTCCTTGGACCTCAAGCTGTCGAAGGTGACTGATGGCTTGATCCACACTGGATTCAACAAACTTCCCGACGAAGTCATTACAAATATTTACAGGATATTCGTCGACAACTATGAGCGCAAATTCGATTCTGCTCGTGGACGTTGGCAAAGCATCGGAACGTTAGCATTAGTCAATCGTCGTTCTCGTGAACTGGTCAACTCGGATCCGGGGTTATGGTCAACCATAGACGGATCGCTCTCACTGTCACAAGTTCGCCGAGTTATTGATATGGGAAATAGGCCTTTGGACATCTCTATTACTTCCTCCGCGCTTGTCGACCCCATAGGACTTGTGTTCTCACAAGATCATAGATGGCGACGCGTTTTCATTGCCGACGATATTAGGAAATTTATGGAAGAATTTCCGAGCCCTCACGGATATTCTCCTTTGCACGAGATTTCGTTACCCCAGACCGAGTATTCGCGCTCTATCGAAGAACATATGAAGGTTAGGGCAAGATATCTATCTTTCATAACGAAGTGGGATGTTCCTGCAATTCGGAAACTTCACATACAAGAAGTGGCGCCGGAGGCTGGCATGTTCGGCCACTGCACAGTACTCACGATTGACATCCATGGCGGATTTTATACCGATCCGCGTCATTTTCTGACATTCATCCAATCATTAGGGTCACTTTGCCATCTGACGATAACACTACACCTTGGCAAGAGTTACTTCGAGAGCTGGGGTCGTACTCGATGTAGTGAGGCGTGCCTTTCTAGTATGCGATCGCTGTCTGTACGACTCAAAATGCATTCCCTGGATGATATCAACGTTGTCCACCCATTCTTTCAATCACTTAACTTGCCGGATCTTCAGTCCCTCGACTATCAAATAGAATATAGATTCGAACGTCGGTATTCGAATTATCTTGTCGATAGCGACAAGTTCTCATTATTTCGGAATTTGGGCAAGAATGTCAAACAGCTGACACTGTTGGTTGCTCCCCGGTGGATGAACAGCCCTGCACCTGTGGACGTAGGATTCGATGTGACAATATTTTCCGATGCATTTCCAAATCTGCAATATCTTGATGTCATCATTCCTTTCCAAGGCTCCTCTACGATTGATTACACCTCTTTCTCCAGATACAAATGCATACGTCGATTGATTATCCATGCTGGACCAATCAACACGAAAGACGGACAGACTGTTCTCTGCGAAATGCTCGCGTCGTTCCAGAGAGATGGAAGGCCGTTGAAATGCCTGGAATTGCTGTTCAACGATAATCAAGAACGACTCATCGACACGGAGAGGCTCCAGGCTGCCTTTCTTGAAACCGTCATCTCAGAGGGTATTTATTCAACTATCTCCCGTTGAAAATGTGTGTAAATCGACAGGCGAGTAAGATCTAGATAATGGTCATTAGAGTCATCAACTAATATTCCGTCAGAATTGTCGTCGACGGCGGGAGAAATTGGCGGAAGAGTCTATGACAATCTTGGGGTTGTGGCTTCAAGTTGTACTTGTACTTGTCTGCTTACTGGATCCTATCTTGAAATTAGTGCCATCTTCCCATGCAATTCGGACTGTTGAACTCTCGATTGCCAATCAGGATATGGGAAATGAGATGTGAGAACTCTCTGCGTAAAGAATCAGCATGAATCTGATAAGAGATCAGGTATTAATATTGGTGGTATTGTGAGTGATAGGGTCGTTCGGCCAACCATCGCGCGAGCTCTCTACTAGTAGTATGACGATGAAAGTACCATCCACGATTCCGGCTCCGTGCTAATATTTATTACCTGCCAGCCCTCCAGTTCTCCTGCCTCTACCGTTGTACCCCGCTGTTCTCTGGTAGCTTTTTCGACGCTTGTTCTGCTACCTCGTATAATATTTATGTTTCCCTCGACCTCTTCATCACCTCATCTTTTCGAATATTTGCCTCATTTACTCCTCTACTCTACCATCTCCTCTCCTTGTGACACCGCCACATTCTTCCTCGTCAATCCCATCAATGTCGTCATGTTCTTGCTCATGAACTTCCATATCAGTTGTCCCATCTTCTCCAACATCTTATTTTGACTTTTAACTATTGGGTCTCGCCTTCAGTAGGCAACATTTCTCCTAACTGTTAGACTTCTCAGACTTGAAAACGTATCTCAATGAGACACCCATCATCGAAAGTAACGCCAGGATTCAGTATACGTAAACAGGTTGTAAGAAGTGGCAATCATAAAGTGGTGATGCGGGATCGCGTCCTCGCTCTCGCTTGATTGGGCGCTGCCGACTCGGAGCGTCTCCATTTTGCAAATTGCACATATAATCTGCATGTGAGTGTCTATTTCTGAGTCTACCCATCGCATCAAGGCGTACTCAAGCCATGTTCATCCAGCGCATACTCCCCACATCAGCCCTCAACGTCGATAATTCAAGTCTCACGCTCATCAGAGATACTTGCGAGAGGCTTCTTTCTTCTGAATCAAGAGTATTTGACGACATATGGCCGCAGAAATGGGAAGGCGTGCATGGGTCAGTAACCCTCATTGTCTTTATGGTAGGAAGTACTCATAATATTGCTTCAGTCTCCTCAAGGATCGTGAGCTTTACAATGCGAGACTCAAGACGGTCTCTGCCCTGAAACAGGCAAAGAGAGCATTATCACTACTTCAAACTGCGCTCGACGTCAAGCTCGCACCAATTGAAGACACGATGGTCATAGCGTCCCTCCATCATGGTCTGGACCGTCTCCCGGACGAGCTCCTCATCACGATCCTTGGCTTTTGCGCTCCGTCATGGAACGGACAGCAGAAATATAGCGTATCCTCCCTTCGCCTTATACGTATGTGGAACTACCCCAGAGAACGAGAAGACCTACGGAAGCTTTGTCTCGTGAACAAACGATTTCGGGACCTCATCTACAAGACATCCTCCTTTTGGAATGATTTTGGTCCAGAAGCGAATGAGAGAAAATTCGCAAGGCGTCTTTCTATGGCGGGAAACACCAGCATGCATTTTTGCGTCGACGACCGGAGCAAGGAAATGATTCTCCGTCATATGCACCTTTGTCAAGGTCTTCGCATCTCTGCTTCTAGTCCGATTCCACGAGACGGGGAGGTAGAAGCGGTCTTTCCAAGAGTGCAACGATTAGCACTCGACTTCAGCTTTAGAGACCATTCACAAGATTTCTTCGATACTTGGAAGCTTCCCAATTTGTTGGAGCTTTTCGTTATGCATCCTTTTCCGAGCCGTATACCAACACTGACCTCTCTGACGGTCGAACACATATCCAACAAGAATATAGGTCAATTTTACGCATTGCTTCATGGATCTCCCTCACTCCAGCATTTAAAATTCAAATGCTCCTTTCACTGCGAAGACGAACCCGCACAGTCCCGTTCCGCTGAAGGACTGACACTCTCGCGTCTTGTCACTTGCGTAGCCGTTATTGGTGCGAGTGTCGAGGTCGAGGAACTCGAGAGGATAAAGATGTTGAGTTACACTGAGTACAGCCAATCTCTCAACCACCGAATCGCAAATGTTGCAGATCCTCTTTCAAATCTCTTCTACGCAATGCCAAATGTCGAAGGGCTCGAGATTACCCTCCTAGCTGCTGGCGTACTTCCACTCGACGCTCTTATTGTGCGCGGCATTTTCCGCAACCAAAGAAACTTCACGAAACTACGAGACCTCGCCATTGATTTGCAGCACTCCTCGTATGAGGAAAATGATATCAACGAATTCGCCAATGGCGGGCTTCTTTGTCTAGTCAGGCGGTTTCCTTGCTTGGATTCCCTTACCTTCTCTTCCGGCAAATTTACTGGATTTACTTCGGGCACGGCAGAGTTAGCCAGGCTCAAGTCATTCTCGTTGCTGAATTGCACTCATGTCGACGGGGAACAGTTCAAACAATTTATAGCAAGATTGCTTCTGCAGAAGGCATTCAGACTTGAAAACGTGATCGTAGACCCGGCCGTTCGAATTCATCCATATGCTTTGACGAAACAACTATGGAGGAATACAGGTGAAGGAAAGCACTTCGTTTTTTCTTAACGATTACGAATAGTCGTTGTACATCTCTTCACGATGAACACCATGCCCCATACGTCCAAAAAAAATCAAGCTCATTCTGATTTCGCCAGCAAATCAGGATCGAGCTCTCTCACTCGTTCCTTTACGCATTGAAGTGGAGGTGATGCGAAATCTCGTCAGTCGCCCGAACAACAAAAGCTGGAAAATCAAGGAGCGAACTTACCTCCAGTGCGAACAAATGTGCGTCGAAGCTCTCGGGAGCGAGTCTCCGAACAGATGTGGCAAGTTCGTACAAGTAGTCCTGGGGATAACGAGAAATGACGGTCACTTAATATGCGTGTATACCGGCCAATGTTATAGGGGCACCGTGAAAGTAATGAAAATTACCTTGTTGGCTCCGGATGGACCGACCGAATTCACGATCTTCTGTGCAAGGTCTTCAATGGACTGAGAGCCGACTGGCACAGTAATTGTTATTTAAGAAGAAGAAAACGCTAGTCCCGCCCGGACGAAATGAATGGCGGATATGATGTACAAAAAACTTACTGAAAGATGGATTGCTTGGCTTTCCAACGTAGGTCTGAATCAGCGATATTTGTTTGAACCTTGTTGATGGCTTGTCTTTTCGAGAAGCCGACTGGACACTTACGATAGCCTGTCAAACCCATTCCCCACCGTAGGCATAAGAGATAAGAGATAATCTGCTACAAAGTGTAAGACTTGGACCCACCCCGCTCACAACAATACTCTCCTTTCCCTTCTCGAAATTACATACGTCGACGGATTCAACGGTGTACCCGTCTTTCTCCCTATGATCTACGGAGCATGCACGCATACATCAGACTAAAGTAGGTAGGTAGTAAGGAAAAGGGTGTAAGTCGGTCATCTCACCAAGATATTGGCGAACAACTTCGTCGTGCTCGGGATCGATGGTATAGGCTACCCCTGCCAGCCTCATTACTGATGAATAAGGCATGATGAACAAATTCGGTTCTGTGATACGTACCCCAGACAGTGTCATCCTCGGGAAACGCATCCTAGGAGACAAAAATTAATTTACTGAATTACTTTTCCGCGATACTCACCGAAGCAGAAAATCGATCCCAATCTTCTTTATGTACGAGTGTGACGACTCTTCCGGGGTTCTAATCGAGTCCGACGGCATTCATGTAAATACAGCCATACTCGACACGAACCAGTCTCAAAAGCCCAAGGCTCTCAAAGATGTACGACGCACCTCTGGTGTACCTCGGTGATCGTGTGACTTTTGAGCGAATCGTCGGACATAGCCTTTAAGAAAGCCTGGAGCTAAGGAGAATGAACACGAAAGAAAGGTGTAATGCGTTATGCGTATAGGATCGCAGATTAGCTGATGTTTAGTGCGAGGGAAGGAATGAAGCGCGTACTTTCTTTGATCGTATGTGGGGGTGGCTTCGATGCATAATTTTTATTACGAGGTCATCAACAAGTGCTTGAAAGAGGACTTGAGGATCATTTTACCTTCCAGATCAATGATCCGTATCCAAATACGATATAAGGCGCTTTTGAGCTTGCTTCCGTCATTGACGTTATATCGAGATCAGTACAACTACAGAATAATTTTGACAAGTCCTAGCAAAAGGTGGACACTTGAAGCAAGCCTAGGATTGTTGAGGACGATTCTAAGGGTCTGTCAAATTATATTCCCGATAGCTGAGTCTGAGTCATCCACAGATATTGCGCCATGTCACGCCAGCAGACCAGAGTAGTGTGCGTACATGACTAGATGTGATAAGATAATGCCCATCCGAGTGGTCGACGATTACGAGTCCATTCGGAGATGAGAGATGGCGGGATAAGAGAGGCTGAGGGAACTTGCTGCCAGGTGGAGAGCCGTTCCACACGTGATATTGCTTCGGGATGATGCAGTCGATGATAGTATTGATACTTCATTGCTTGTGGTTCTCTTTGACCGTCTCAGGCTGAATCCCCTCTTTGCTTTTTAACATTTTCATCGTTTGGAGCGCCAGCGTTCGTGAACGAGGCATTGACAGGGCAAGCACCTTAGCCGAGCCCACGAGTTGTCATTGTCAGTTACGATATCGATATTACGTCCCTAAGCGAATTACTCTACCGTGCCTTCTAGTTCTTTACTTTACCACCCTCTAAACGAAGCTCGAGTCAGCTCCAGCAGTCGGACGACCATCTGCCAGCTGGCGCTCAACCAACAGCAGCGTCATTACCCTTACCATTGACGACAACGACACCGGCATCGACCCATTCGACCACTGGCCACCTAAAAACGCTCCTCCGTAAACGATGTTCCCTTACAAGCCAGGGTTTTTCCGACGCACGACGTCCAATGTATATCGCGGTGGACGCCGCCATGTCACGAAATATGTAGCCCGTGCTATGTATGCCGGGAGGCAGTATAGTCAATATAGGCGACGTGGTGGAGGAGGTGGTGGTGCGGGCGAAGACCCGTATGGGCATGAGACACCTCTTCGGCGTACGTTTCGCTTGTTCAACCCGCTCCAAGGGACATTGATTAATTTTGGTTGTGCACGTATAGAAAAGGTCGCGGATGCGTGGCGAAACACGCCTACGAAATGGTATCCTTTACCTCTGTTCGTCGGTGCTCTTTTGCTCGTCGCGCTTAACTTTCGTAAGAGGCAACGGCGCGGGGCGGTCGAGGAGCCTATGGTTGTCGACCGGGACGGTGAGGAGGTCATACGGTTAAAAGGTCCCTTTCAGGTGCGTTTCAAACAAGCTCATTCATGTCAAATAGAACTCAGAATCGCATTTGCATTTGTACAGATTCACGTCATTGGTGCTCTCCCGCTCCGCAATCTCTCTCGCTTATGGGGTTATCTTAACTCTTTCGAACTCCCCGTCTGGTTCAGGCCCACTGGATTTAAAATCTATTCGAAGATCTTTGGTGTGAATTTGGAAGAAGTGGAGCACGATCTAACGCACTATAAGAGTCTTGGAGATTTCTTTTATCGGAGATTGAAGGAAGGGACAAGGCCTCTCAGTGATGCGATCCTTGTGAGTTAAAACGTCGCACTATCCTTTCAAATTACCCCTCTGACGAATCGCTGCTTAAGGTATCTCCAGCGGACGGAAAGATATTGCATTTCGGGACTGTTGAAGGGTCTCGTGTGGAACAGGTTAAAGGACTGACATACTCACTCGATGCCCTTCTTGGAAAATCAATCCCACCATCTCCAACGTCGAAAACTGTCGAATTCCACAATAATGACGAGGAAGTCGTCTTGGACCAGGAGTTTGCTGATATCAACGGTATCGAATATACTCTCGAACAACTCATTGGTTCCTCCGAGGCCCCAAAGATTTCGGAGTCTGATGCTAAAAAGGAGGAACTCGACGAGTCAATGGATGGCGAGTCCAACGTTCTTCGGCAAGTAGGAGAAACACACGACGTCTCCGTACTGCCTTCGGATAGCGACTCGACACTAGCGCACGACGCCTCCGTCGCTGCCACCCTTGGACCTCGCTCCCGTCCTCCTCTCAACCGGGCTACTTCCGATTATCAACGTAACCCGTCCAATAAGCTTCATTTCGCAGTCATTTACCTCGCACCAGGCGACTATCACCGTTTCCACTCACCTGCAGCGTGGGTCGTCGAACGTCGCCGGCATTTCGTCGGAGAACTCTTCAGCGTGAGCCCCTACGTAGCCCGGCGCCTCGCCAACCTCTTCGTCCTCAACGAACGCGTCGCCCTTCTCGGTCGCTGGACGCACGGGTTCTTCAGCATGACGCCCGTCGGCGCGACCAACGTCGGCTCCATCCTGCTCAACTTCGATCGTGAGCTCCGAACAAACGTGCACGTGAAAGGGAGGAGGCCGCCGCCGGGGACATTTAGCGAGGCGGTATATGATCGGGCGAGTCGGGTGTTAAGGGGAAAGGCGTTGAGGGCTGGGGAGGAGATGGGTGGCTTTTGCCTTGGGAGTACGGTTGTGCTCGTGTTTGAGGCGCCGAAGGAGTTTGTGTTTGATGTGCATACGGGCCAACATGTGAGGGTTGGACAAAGGTTGGGCGATGTGAGACCGAAGGAAAAAGAAGAATGAGGGAGCTCGTGAGGGTTTTTACATGGTCGATTTTGGTCTTCTCTGGGGTAGGGACACACAGGTTTTCTTTAACTAGCACACATCATCAGACACTTGTAACCAAATTCCATATCCTACAGTACAATCATCTCTTCGTCCAAGACGACCTGCATAATCGAAATGCTGCTCAATCATTTCAAAAGAAAATAAAAAGAACGTCCCTTTCGAGTCCCATCTTTGGTACGGTATCTCCCGCCTACATATCCTTGGCTGCTCTGTCTGATTCTTTGAATCTCAGTTTTGATCCACCAACACGGAAGTGTGCAAGCTAGCATCGTTACCCAAAGTGACTACCCACCCCCCATTTATGCCTTCTGCACCACTGCCCCATCCTCCACTGCATCATAGTTTAAATAATATGCATATCTGCTGGTGACATTGAACAAGTCGTCCCGCCAACGGCGAGGCTTCGACTTGGTTGTGCTCAAATCAAGTCTATTTTATTGAAACCAAAACTGAAACCAAAATTGAGATAAAGACAAGTACAATGATTTATCGACTTTGTAAAAAAAGAGGAAATAGGAGAAGAACATGGTGGTAGGAAGGGGGTCAAATGCGCCAAGTCAATACTACAGTAGTTGATGAAAACCCGTCACCGTCACCTACCATGAGGTGATCAACGATTGTACAAATACAAAGAAAAAAAGAGAAGAACGAGGAAAGTCCAGAAATAATGTTCCGTATTTAGAGGAGAAAAAGAAAGGAAAGGAGGGAAAGAACCAGGAAGGAAGAAACAGAGGGAAAGGAAGGATATATGACGAACTACAAAAGTTATGAAACAAGGGAAAGTAAGATACAAAGACGAGAAGGTGGTAAGGACAGCAAAGGCATCGCGAGTTGTTCTTTCATCAAAGGTACATAGACCCGATGGCGGAACACCTCAGCAGACACGATTGCTACCACACACCATCCCTCACAATCGAAGATACAAAGGAGAAAAGCACCCAATGAGAACATCAACCCATAAAGAACCGCAGAATGAAAAGAGGAAAATAGTATGAACCAGTCCGGGAAGGAAAGAAATGAAAGAGATGGAGAGGCAAGGGATGAACCAGAATGAAGTGTCGTTTTCGTGGAAATCCAATCCAATACCACGCGTCAAAGGCTCAATTCATAAGAACCACGCGCCAAACCGACGAAGCGTGTCCAAAAAGAAGCGATACAGCGATACAATGCTGATTATAACGGCCAACCGATGACGTGCAGGGGCGCAAAGTCGTGGGTATAATTGCGACGGAGGGGGTATAAAGCGCAGGCTGCGAAAGGGGAGAGGTGGGGGAACACGTTGACTTATCGACTTCTTCGCGTGCTTTCATCCCATTCCTCTTCCATCTGTTCGATCGACTATCCGTCCCAGGTTGCGTCGCTTGGATCAGAAATGCATCAGTGTATGACCAAGGGGCGCGCCCCGCCGAGGGTGCTCTCGCTACATTGGTCAAACGTCCGAAGTCGAATTTCTTGCTTCCATCCATCCGCCGCGGAAGCCGTTCCACACTCGACCTGAGATCCATTTTTTTAAGAACTTATTCCTAAATCCGAATCCTTATCACTGCAAGAAAGCTCACCGGAAAGAAGCGTCCCTCGACTTTCAAAATATGGCAAGGCGCTTTCAAGCCGCTCTTCCTTGCTGTTGCGCCGTTATGTGGATACGCTCTAGGCTTTCCGTTGCGCAGAGCCCAGAGCGCCCATGGGATCGTCGCCGTTCCGAATGGCGTTGCTGAAGTTGAGTTCGGCTGTAAGGCAGGGCTTGCGCATGTGCTTGAACCTGAGCCTGTTGCTGATGTTGCGGTGTCGCGGGTTGGACAACAATCCTCTGGCCAGTCGGGTCGCTCAAGTCCGTGATAGTACCATCATTGTTCATGACAAAGCATGGATTACCGGCCGCGTCACGGAAGATGACGGGTCTGGGCGGTACTTGAGCTTCTGCTTGCCTTTGCGGGCGCGTCGGGGTTGTTGGTACACGAGAGAAGCGACGGTTTGCCACTGGAGCTGAGGCTGAAGTTGACGAGCGTGACATTGTTGACGAAGAAGCGCTCGTGTTCTGGTTTGAAGGGCCTGCTTCGGCATTGGATGACCTCCGTTGCCTCTTGACGCGCCGCCTCTCAGTTGTCGGGGTCGAAGGCATGGACGGGCACACACTATCGTCATCCGGAATATCTGCCACTTCACGACGTCTCTTCTTCCCATTGACCGTCCCAGACTTTCTGCCATTGAACAGCTCCTCGTTCACAATTTCCCCATTCACGAATACCGGCCACGTCTTTGGTTGTTCCGGCTCAGTCTCCGCCTTCTTCCCCAACATCATTGTAAGTATGTCGTTCCTCTCAATCATTTGATCCCTAGCCTTCTGGTTTTCCCTTTCGCGCTCCTCTAGTTCGAGATTCGGACGTTCGCGCTCACGCTTCTTGAATCGTTTTGCAGGCGCAACGAGATATCTTGGCGCAGGTGGTGGTATCTCTATGAGCATGCTCGGTTCGCGCCTCAAAGGAGTTGGCGGGAGCGCATAAGGTGATTCGTCCACGTAAATAGTACCATTCTTCAGAGCCTCCATTGAAACTGCTGTCGCGTACTCAGCCCACACCCTTTTGGGCGTGATCAAGTCCGACGTATCGTACACCTTCTTGACATCCTGATACTGGCAATGCCTCTTCGGAAGCCTCGCGATGGCACGACGTCCGCCCACGACCTCGGAAGGTTCAGCAACAGCATTGGTCGATGAGAAGTCCCGGACCGTACTAAATTGCGACGCAAACGGGTTCGAGACGGACAAAGGGTCGCGAGGCGCCTCAGTGACATATATATCGGGAATAGGCAAGCTAGTTACGGGTACGATCGGTTCAGGTACTTTCTCGATCGTGCGGAAGTCGAGGCGTAGTTCGGGTGTGGGTCTCCGGGGTTGGGGGCGGCTGAAACGTTTGGTACGGGCGAACTTTGCAGGCGAAACGTACGTCCAATCGTGGCTCTCGATGATCGCCCTCGCGCGTTCATCACTAATTCCAAGCTTATGCAATCCACATACTCCGTGTTTGTTTTCCATTCTCAAGTCCCAGTGCTTGTTCGTTCGGGGACGCTCGGAGGGCAAGAAGAAGAAGCTTGGGTGCTGCTTAGGCACGATGCTGAGTCGAACCTTCTCACAGAGCGCAACGTACTTCAAGACTTCGTCCGCAGTCGGCTTCGCCTCGTTCGGAGGGATGGTCCAGTACCTAAGTGGCCTGGGTGCTTTGGACAAGATTGACTGTCCAGTCAAACTACCGACGCGCCTCGCGGCACCAACGCCGAGCATGAGCTTGGCCACATAGAAATCGATGTCTTTGTCGGTAATGTAGCCCAAAACGTAGAGACGGTCAACATCGTCAGGTGACAAGATTCTGTCCGCGATATCGAACACGCCGTTCTTATGGCAGAAGCGGAAGTACTGGAAGGCGAAGTATTTAGTGCGTGCGAAGAATATCTCGACTTGGGGTGCGATCAACCCAGGGTTCATCCTGATGCCGGAGATGCAAATTTGGGTGGCCTGGTCCAGCTTGAGGTAAGAGGGCCATTGTCGGTTCTTAGCGTAATTGGGATCCTTGAAGGTTGGGATGTTGTATTGTTCGCTGATAGCGACGAGGGATTCGGTGCTCTCGAAGGCACGCTCGAGGGCGTTCTTGTTAGGGGTGGATGAAGCAACAGTTTCTAGCGAGTTTAAAACTCTCTGTACACGACTTGTCACTTTCTTGTCTGTACGGGACTCGCTAGATACACACACCTTCTTCTGAGGTGACGCCTCAGCATCCTCTACCCCATCGGTCGCAGCAGCAGTCTCGTCCCTCTTCCGTTTGTGGCTCGGGCCAGCGATCTTGTTGGCCACGGCCTGTGCATCGGGGGCGATGGTCGCGCTTCTATTGAAGAGGCTCGCGAACCGTTTGAAACTCATTATAAACGGTGTCTATGGAAAAGAAAAAAGAAGGCACGAAGGTCAGTGGTTGAGAAAAGAAGCGGAGTTGCACTGTATGTAGACGACATACGACGACGGTAGGTTTAGGGGCTCAGTGCGCGTGGTGGGTGATTCTTGTACTATGAAGCGAGTATGTCGAGATCAAATAAGCTTTAAGTCCAGCTTATCCTTCTTTCCAAGAGATTTGTGTAAGAAAATGCGGGAATAATCGAAGAACAGATGACAGTGGTGATGGTAGGAAGAAAGGAATATGAACGCGTTCGAGTCGCGCGTCGCGTCTCTTTTGATCGGCACTCGCTTACAGCCACACTGTGAAATGAAGCCACAATTTTTATTCACCGACACGCACAATGGCATTGTTGTCCAAAAGCGGCCACCCACCACTATTCATGTATTCTTCGACAGCGCTCCATCCACCTTATCCAACTCAAAAAATATATAAGAATTTCAAGAACAATGAATTAGTCATTTTCCCAAATCTCTGCGAGACCATCTCTTGCAGCAACGGCCCGTATGCACTGGCAGAGCATTTGGCCTATCTTCATGTACCGAATTTGACAGCTTTACGGTTAGAAACCGGAAGGTCTCCAGCTTCACTAAGTACTAGCCAATTTCTAGATGTTGTTATGGGGTTGCATAAAGTAAGTGATGTTATATGATTATATGAACAAAGAAGTAATACTGGAAGATCCTGAAGTAAGTTCCCATAGCTGAAGCAATTGACGCCGGGGAAACCACAGACGAAAGGCGTACGAGTTTTGGTTATGCTTGATGATTGTATTACAATTGCTTCGACGTCACAAATCGACGTCCCACCAGGCTTTTAACCTACAATAAGTATTTTACTCAGGGTCGTAGATTTATACTGTAAATAAAAACCGAAGACTATCTCGATAGAGGGATGATTTGGCAGAGGCGAGTTGCATGTCGAGCATCCTTCGGGCTTCGCCGGGCTGTTGTATTTTGTGTCTGGTAAATCAGTCAGCCAAAAGTCATTGTAGTAGGTTCATCTCGCACATAAAATCATGAATACTACCCTGAAAAAATCAATAAAACAAGACATGATCACTATTTCCCGACCGGTTCCATATTTTCTTCGTCAAAACTTCCGGATCCATGAGAACACTCGGGTCTACCAGAATACTTTCAAGCCTCGTGGCGTCCATCTGGAGTAGCTTGATGACGTCCTTTCCAAAACGCTCGACGTCAAGGCAAGGGCAGTGAGGTAGCCGCAGTGACTTGAGATTGGCTAAATTTCGAAACACGGGTTGGTACGACTCAAATTGAGTGAATTTATGGGCTGAGAATGTGAGGTAATTTAGAGATGGAAGACGAGCGATCAGCGGTACTATGCCCGTGTTGACGAGTGTGTTGGTCTCCCCTTCCCCGCACTCGCAATACCGCATATCGATGGTGAGGTCCCGCATATTCTTGAAGTTTCTCTCCTTTAAAAATACGCTGTCGATTATGAGGAACTTAGGTGGCAAGAGTTCGCTGACCCCCATTTCCAACCCGAAGTTCACAACATTCGGCATCACAAGAGTGCGAAAGACGTTTGAGATCGAGTCGGAAAGATTCAGTCTATGGTCTCCCTTGTCCCGGGCCGTAAGGCCTGTCACCATAATGCTTACGATACATGTAACCAGTCCCGGTAGTTCCACTGGCATCGCATGCTCGTATCGATCAGGATTATCTATGCTATCAACTGACCAATCGAATTTCAGATGACGCAATGCAGATGATTTTCGAAGGGTTTTGAAGAAGAACGCAACATTCAGGATGGATATGCCTTCGACTGTTAAGGTAGTCAAGTTTGACACATCCAGGACGCCTCCTAGGAATGAAAGAGAAAGCCCTTCATCAACTACGAGCTCCCGTAGGTTTGGGAATTTCGATATTTCGAAAAATCTGTGGACAAATTGCTTGAATTGCGAACCCAGAATAATACGTTGGATGCTGGCAGTCGCTATGCTTTCTCCTGGGCGTGTCGGACTGTAGTCCTTAAAATCAGAGATACGAAGGTCTTGACAATGGTCCATGTGGGGAATTACGATACCCTTGGTTTGATCGGAGAGGAGAAATTGCTTTTTGACGTTTCGCGCCATTGATAGACATCTTGTAAGATTATTTGTATGCGTCGAGGTAAATCCGAAATCGTTCCACAGACTTGGTGATTCATAAATCAGGTCCCGAAACCGTCTACTCACGAGACATAGTTTTCGTGCATATTCTCGTCGCATGCCGTAACCGATGACGCTTGCGGTGGGCGAAAATAGGTCACTCTCGTCATAGTAGTTGCCATCCCATTGCGGAGACGAAAGACGAAGAATAGTGAGAAGCACTTCATTTGGGAGTTGGATGAGCCCGCGATAACGAGACTCCGCGACGATAATATTCTCCATCGGAGCGAGCTTGATGTCGAGTGCTGTCTGAAGCAAAGCCAGCGATTGCTTTGCGTGTTTCAAAGCGTAGAACGTCTTGAGTCTGACAGCATGTAGATCAAGATCCTTGACGGGGCTAGCATTTTCAATCAGCATAATGTATTCGGCGTAAGTTTTGTCCACAGAAAGGAAGTGCTCCTCACGCAGAAATTTCAGCCAAGCCCTCAGGCCATACGTCACGGAACGTCTTATTACCAACAGAGCAGAGTCTCTCGCATATATCCTTTATGAAAAGGAGACTTGAGTTTTCAATGGTTAGCGGAGTTGCCGGCGCGATACGTTCAAGATGGATGAACATGATAGTAGATGGGCACAAGATGATAGTAGATGGGCACGAGATGATTGAACTTGAAGACGTTGATGATCCGCGTCGTCCTCCCGGCCCCTGCATAAAAGTTACAGGCCCATGAAGCTTTTTCAAACACCATGATGTCTATCACCACTCGTGCTTTCTGTGTAGAAGAGATACTACTGCAGATCTTTTCATTGGTCGTGGGATTAGCAGGCGACGGGATCCCAAGCCTTTCAAAGGCATCTGTCAATATCTCTCAAACATCCCATATGAGGAGAGCCGCCAAATTCCCTGACTCGCTTTCGAGCAGATTCGGGCGCGGCCAGAGATCTGAGAACGGTTAGACTACCGACGCCTATTTAGTGGCGCTATGACTGCGAATAAAACGATTCGGAACGTCCACGTTCAAGTACCACTGCATGTTGGAAGCAGACCTCCTCGTCGGAGTCCTCGAGAGGGGGAAACGTAAAAGTGACGACGTGTCGTCAGTCACTGACGATTTGCATCAACTGAAATCGACTTCGAAGACAGAGTTGAAGAGGGCGAAGCTCATTCACATGACTACGGACAAGTACAGTTTATTGCTCAAGTTGCTTCCCAAAGTCGAGGACCTGAACGTAGACTAAAGTAGAATTGCATCTACAGTACTAGTCTGAACTTCTCTGAAGCAGTGAATGATATATATAGCTCGCATCCTTATATCTGATTTCTGTATGAGTTTTCTGGCATGCGGTGAGTCCGTGGTTGTAGACGTGCACTCGAAGTTTGTCGGTACTCCGAACCTCGTAGCAATTATAAAGTTACTGGACAAGGTGAAATCGCACAAAATCTCTATGCCCTGCAATACTGCCCTTTCATCGAAAGTGCATTAATTTTCCGAATTCTTTTCGGCCCTAGCTATCGAGGAGACATCACATCATTCGACCCATTCCTCCTCCCACCGTTAGGGTTTCCACTCTTCTTTCCATCCCCAAACGCGATACCATCATCACCAACCGACGAATTCGGCGAATCATGCATCACCTCCACCTGTCCTCTCAAGAAATAATCCGTCGACGCGTGCGGTGTTTGAATATCCCTCGAACTCACCGCTCTCGGAAGACCCGACCCCGTTGTCCCACTCGTACCGTTGTCCTTATGATTGGAATTCGACGAAATGGGGCTCTCGATGTCCGGCGAGCTAGACGCTACGTGGGGTGTCGATTCGCCTGCGAGGTGGATCTCCGGCATAGTAGAGCGGCGTTTAACGTGTTCGACAATACCTTTCATGATGGCTGCGTTACCGCGCCTGCGGGCTTCGCGCTTGGATTGATTGTCTTCGTAGCGATCGAACTCGTCGATGATTTCCTCAGCGATGATTTCTTCGATGATGTCTGATGTCATTTGAGGACGGTCGTTAGCCGAAGTTGAAGTTGAACCGTCTAATTTTTATCTTACCTTCGAGGGTTACAACACCAACGGCACCGCCTGGGATACCGGGTGTTTCACTCACTAAAAGCAAGTGCGCGCGGCCAGTTTGGCTATGGAAGGTTCAGTATTCAACGGAGCCTCTATGTGACAAAACGTACAAGTAATCAAGAGCTTGGAAGCAATTAATGTTCGGGTTGGCTTCGGGGAGAATAGATAATGAGAAATCTGAAATTTTGAGCTTGTCGTCGGGATCGTAACGAAGAAGCTAAAAAAAGCAACGATGAGGCGATCCCAGCCGAAAAGAATGCATGAGCCACATACCCTTTTAATGAGGAGTAGACCGACGAAAGCTTTAGGATTGGAAGGGTCGTGCACAGGTATCCGAGAATAACCGCTCAGAAGACTACATGTCTTTAGTATATGCTCCGCCTCAAAAGTCATGCAGTACTCACATCTTATCCAACAGCGCATGGTCAAGCACATCATCCGTACTCAACGTCAGTACATCGCGTAAAGGGGTCATGATACTCATGACACTTTTCGTATTAAGCTCGAGGACTCCATTAAGAATAGCAATCTCATCGTCTCGGAGAGGCTCTTCTCCCTGTCTGTGGAACTGTAGGAACGAGCGTAGCTCGGCCTTTTTGTAAGTATGTTCCTCGTTTGCACCGAGGACGTAGTCTAATAGCTTCGCGATAGGCCATGCGATGGGCGCTGTTAGAGAACTGTAGTTAGTCCGTGTATCATCGCTTTGACAGGCAGAGTAGAATATTTACCAAAAATATACATGAGACTGAGTACGACAGGTGCAAACGTTGCTCCGATGCCAAGACCATAGCGAGCACATACGGCTTGCGGGATGACTCTGGGTTGTGTATCATCATCACTATGCCTTCGCCATCGCCAAAAATTTGGTCAAACTTACTCTCTAGAATCAATATGTATGACGCCGATGAGTACTAAATTCGATCCGAGACAGATTCTTAACTCACCCAAAAATGACTATGAATGCGAATCAATATTGATTTTATTTCCTTGATAAACACGTATCTTACCAATAAGTACCGTTGAGATTATAACGGCAGCGACGCCACCTCCGATCTTGTAATGTAAGCCTGCGGGAGTGGAGCGAGCAAGTGTGAATTGCTCACCGCACTATCCAGAAAGATGGGCAAACTTTCGTTGACAATCTGGGGTAATCATTGAGAATCTACGAAGTGAATACATTTTCGAAGGTATGCGCACAACATTGCCCAGAAGGAGAACCTGTGTGCCCATAAAACACTATAAGCACAGTGATTTTCTACGTTTCGTTATAGATTACATACCACGAGCACCCAATGTTTCCCTTTCTTGAGAAGTTTCAGAACTGCAGTGCATGAGGAACAAGTTACAACCAGATGATCGAGATGTCTTTCACCTTTCGCCGCATGCCTTCTTTCTTTTTCGTCGTCTGAAGCCATGGACAGGACACGCAAATGTAGTTCGTCGAGTCCCATAAGACCGATGGTAAGGCTGTTGTGCACTGGTCAATAACGTTTAATCGAGGAGAGAGTAAGGCAGATACATACCCAGCAAAGGCCCCTCCTAATAATACCAAAAGACAGCTTAGCAACAACTTCATCCAGAACCCCGTCGAGCCAGGAGCTTCGTCTGGTTCCTCGCCCTCGGCCGAGGCCAGAACCATGGGTGAGGCCACGGCAGCCCCCAACCTTTGTACAGCGCGCACAACGGCTAGAACAGTCATGTGCGACGATGCCCTCATCATCGTTGTGGTGAAAGAGAGATGATGATGGAAGAAAGAAAGGGTGATGCCAAGGACTGAGAGAAGCCGGAAACCAAGCCGGAAACGGTTCGCTCGTCGTCGTGAAACGCGAGACGTCATCGGAGGTCCTCGCGTTTCTCCCTCTTACCATCATCATGTCGAACATTTTTCCGGGCTCATTTTCTCATTCAAATGGTCGCAGCAAAGTGTCACAAAAAATGATTTTGATATACCGAAACAATCGAAGTCACCTTTGCTTCGCCAATGGTAAACGGCTACTTTGCATCTGCACGAAACCTCAAAATGGTGCTTTGAATGCAACGCACCATCATCTCACTTTTATCTTTCCCCCCTTCCCCCGCCCAAATGGAACTATCATTCAGTAGAGGCCAGGAGATCTACAACACGGTTTTCGAAGTCACCGGTGGGTCTGACTCGGAAAAGAGCGCGAATCGTCCGGTCTATCGCATTTTTACGACCTTCCGCTTCTCCTTTGTGCCAGTGCGGACGACCATCACATTCATTGGCTCTGACAACCCAGAGGAACACAGAGAGGTTGCGCAGATCCTTTGGAACTGGCCGTCCACGAGTAGAAGTTACGTTGTCATGTCCGGCCGGGTCTACGCTTTAAATGAGTTCCTACTGCCCACGCCTGGATTCCTGAGGTGAGTAAGCTTTCACACTTGGTTCAGGCTTTTGCTGATGGAGTTTCTTCTGTTTCTCAGCACTGCGTCTTCACTTCATCTTGGCGAAGAGGTCTTTACGTGGCACACATACGGCTTCGAACCTCAGGTTTGTATGCTTCGTCCCTATCCTAACTTCCGGTCCTGATATTTCAATGCTTTTAGCTTTTCGACTCGAATGGCAACCAAGTCGTGACTTATAAGAGGGAGCGCTTGGATGAGCACCCACGCCGTCGCGGTCGGGTTACCTTCTCAGAGGAGCTCACAGGCATCCCAAGCAAGCTAGATGCAGTTTTTGTGTCTTTCTTCATCTTCATGACCACCATGAACGTACATGTACCGTTCCGGAAGAAGTACGAAGTCACAAATCTCTCCGTCAATGCTGGAAGGCCTACAGCAGATATCGAGAAGCCTTCCACGGATACTCAGCGGCTGTTCTCTACAAACGACGGCAAAGGCGACTACGAAAAATTGCAAAGTAGCGATTAGTCGAGTGCCATGTTTGTGCCCTGACCACTGGCGACTCTGAATGATGCCCATTCTTTAATTTTACGATCTTTTAATGATGCACATTCATTTACATGACTTTTCTTTTATGTACCGCCGGGCGCTTGGATGGCCAGGTGCACCTACGGAGTCCGAAATTTTGGTTCCATCAATCTCAAAACAGACTCAAATGAAGGGGTGAAGTAGCGGGATGAATAAGAAATATCACTGAACTACGTGCTCATCTTCGTCTCCTGCTTTTAGTAATTTTTGGCCTTGGTTTCCCACTTCTTAAGGCTTTATTTTTTGTCAACAGCAAAGTGTCTGACGCCGGGCTCCACTCTTCCTTCTATTATCACACCTTAGGCTTGCTGACACTGGGAACAGAAACAAATGCTAATGCGTTCCTTGTCCCTTGACACACTATCATTTGATTCGATTCATCCGGGGTCAACGTGATCAAGGATGCACACAACAAGATCATAAGTCCCGAGTGCGAACTTACAGTCAATAATGTTCCACCTGGAGAAAAGCGGGACCTTGCAGGGTATGTGTTCGTGCTCTTGACATATCGTCGTGCCATCTTGCTCATACACGGCATCGCTTTGTAGCCTTCATTCGGACCCGGACCTGCTTCGCCATGTAAGCGGGATCTTCAACGGTTGAAAAATGTTCTGAGAAATTTGGAGACGATTCAGCTTCCCTCTAAGGTAAAAGCGATAGCATTTAGGCGCGCGGAAATCGGGTATCTGCAAGCAGCATTTTACATTCACACTTTACTTGTTACAGCTCAATGCGTGGAAAATTACGGTGACCTCGCCCAGTCAACCGCTGACTCTGTGATTTGATTCACGAACCAACGTAGGTCTGGAACGACCTTGGCTTTGGGCAGGGTATCGATAAAAGAGGCGGCTTTCTCTACCGTCTCGTAACCAAACCTAGGAACATGGCAATGTCAGTTCAAGCCAACTTTCTTGTCCATTTCGACGCGGAGACGTTCAAAGTCATCTTCGGGAAATTGATGCGATGTGCTACTCATGTTATTGACTATTATTCGTTAGCCGAGGATATCGAGTTGGACTGAAATAGGGGTAGGATTTTACTGAGTGTGCGGAGCCTTAGTCTGGAACTTGCCTCGATCAAGTACACCGAGGACATTCTCCTTGCCTTATCGTTCCCTAACGTGAACATGAAGGAACGTTTCATGCGTAGCATGGGTATCCCCATGCATGTATTACATAAACTGGCTACATCGACCATCAGTGGACCTGAGGACTCAACACGCTCCTTTGCTGCATCTAAGCTTTGTTTGCAGCATAGCACTGACTTATCTAGAGCTATAGTCGCAACACTGGCAATCCTGCGCTGCGCACCTATCTTACAGAAACAGCCATTCAGATACCCAAGCAGCGCCGATCGAATCTCGAAAGCTCTCATATGATAACCTACATGGCAAACTATCGGTCTTTCAAAAAGATGTAACCGAATCTAACGGCATTTTGCGATAGCGTCGTGCTCGCCGACGACAACAAAACATCGTTATGTTGCGCAACGAGCTGCGAAGCTCCTGGACTCGACGAAGATAACTATGTCACAATATGATGGCTCTGACTTTCATATTTGAAAGCATGTAGCAGATGGTGTTTAGACAATGTTTCTGTCTTTGTGCTCTTACGCCGCACTTTGTGCTTTTAATTAACTAAAAGATTTCCATAAAAATAGTTGTGTACTAGTATATTTACACGCGAAACGTTTCGGCCCACTTAGCCAGCTTTTCGGTCGTTTATCGTTGCGAAACCCAAATCTTTTATCAATATTGCGATCTCGACAAAAACCGTGCCAGTGACAAACAACAGCAAATACGAGCCACAAGGTCGCGTCCTTTTATCGATCGTTTGTCTTCCTCCGCCTATGTCATGGCTAGTCACGGTCTCGTGCCGGTCTAGCTTCACTAAATAGTCTATCCATATTTTCTCTGAATTCATTTCATTGAGAATATGCTATTGAATCTGCCGGCAGACGTCGTACTTCTCATCTTTAAATGGGCCGTGCAAACTTCCGATGGCATCCCATCGCTCTTCGACGCACCTATCAGCATCTCTCAGACCTGCCGTTTTTGGCGAGAGTTGGCATTATCAAATGGATATCTCTGGCATCGCTTCGAAGCAGGTCCAGGGGTCAAGGACTGGATGAAATCACTGCAGCTTTGGATCGATAGGTCGGGCGACTCGACGATGATCGTGGATACCGAGACGATGAAGGCACCACAATACGAAAACATCCTAAAACTCCTTTCCACAGCCCAATCACGTTGGGGAAATATCGTTCTTGCGATTCCTCGTGAACGTTTCTCTCACAATACACCTTTTTTCGAAGTGGATTTCAACGACCTCTCACGTCTAACACACCTAACAATTAATGACAATATTCCATTCTCGGATGCGCGAGATGGCAGTCCAGATGTCTTTGCGTCACCCATCTTTATCGTACCTCCTTGGACTCCATCAGCACGTCCAATCGCTCCCGCACTCACGAGATTAGAGCTGCGCGGGCTGATGTCTTTCTCAAAGGCGATTACTCTTGCCTGTCTACGCTTCCTACCGCATTGCCCCAATTTGGAATACCTCCACACGAGCGCTGTCTGTTATGATTCATACGTTTACCCCAGGAAATTCGAACCGGTCGTTCTCCCGAAACTTCTCGAGATCGATCATTTTAGTGACGGCCCGTATGCAGGCATCCTGGCCTGTATTTGCGCGCCGAGCTTAACGAAGCTGCGAGTGGAGATCACGAAAGCCGCACCCAGCGCCGGTCGGGTACCGGAGGACGTTATAGAGCTTCTTCACGGGTCAGAAGCCCGCGTGAAGGAGTTGAAGTTGTACTTCTACTTGAATGAAGGAGAATACACTCGAGTCTTGGAGTTGTTGCCCGCAGCAGAGGATATCGTTATTGATGAAATTACAAGTGAGAGGCAAACGATCCTCTGAAGTGTTTCATTTTGTACCGTATACATGCGTGGCTAGTATTTAGTGGATGGATTCGGCAATTTTGGATTATAAGCCCCCGATTCTCTTTAATCTTGAGTGGAAGACTTGTTATGTAAGCTTGGATATAATCGACGTTCATTGTCTTCCCAAGACCCAATAGGTCAACTCGCAGAGCTTCCCAGTCCAGCCTTTCCCAGCTGCATCCGCCACCTTTCGGTTCATCCATCGTTCTGATTGTTCGGGAAACCATTCGTCTTTGTAGCTTGATACACAGCTGAGCACTCTTGTCCGGACCCAAGAATGGCCGCTCAAGCACCTCCAATGCCGAGCGTCTTTGAGCTCCTTACGTTCCCATCTTCATCCAATGGTCTCTCAGAGTTTCAGCCGAAGATAAAGACATCTTCCTATTCGAACGGTACAAATAACTCTTCTGGCTCGCAAAGTCCCCATCGCAAAGCAGCCAGACTCGAAGGCGACAAGGACATTGCTGCAAGCTCTCGGAACTCTCGAAAAGGGAAGGGAAGGGCCATAGACGGAGGAAACGAGCTTGTGAGTGCTGATGGTGTCAGGACATTTACTCTCGTGCGTCACCCAGGTATATACTTCTTCTTTATAACATATGACCTAATGTCTCATACTTTAAATAGATGAGAAACCGATAGAGAGTCTATTGGAACCCTTGCCGAGAATCATTATCGATGCCATTCACGACGTCCTTGCCAATCCACAATTCGACAAAAATTGTGCCCTGCGTGAAAGCAAGTTTCTCAATTCTCGCATCTACTATGCTACACAGTCGATTGTCCTCATGACCGGGAAAGGACCATGGCTATATGAGAAGCTGGATCATGAACTACGTCAGGCTATAAACATAGTGCGAGAACGCATCGCAAGGGAGGACGAGCGCGACATACTTCAATGGCTGAACGAACTCGTGCATGTCACTTCTTGGTATGGCAAATGCATAGGAAAACTCGAAAGTCTCTTGGCCTATCTTGACCGTGTATTTGTAACACGAAATAAAGAACTCCTGCACATTAGGTGAGCTTCTTAATGACAATCACCAAACGCAAATCACAGTCTTATAATTCATCAGGCCTATGGCGCTTCAGAAGTATAGCACTGTTATCTTCCGGAATGCCCTTATATTGAAGCGAATGAAGAAAGCAATCGATGAATGGGTAACCTGGGAAAGGCGTGAGAGGTTGGTTGTAACTTTGATTTCTTGCGATTAACTTGACAAATGCCATGACATGACTTAGGAAGCCCCATCCTCAGCGAGATGTCGTCGTTAAATTTGTCGACAAGCTCGACGAGTACTCACTTTTCGGTGACGTATTCCTTAAAACATATATTAAATCGACAGAAAGCTTCTACGCGGATGAATCTGAGGCGGAGGAAGTGCGCCTCAAGGATAATCCGTGGGACTTCCTTCAAAATGTCAAGTCGCGCCTGGAGGAAGAGGAACTGCGTTCTGCGCAAGTCATGCCATCTTTCACATTCGACCATTCGGAAGTACAGAAAGCTACTGAGACGGCTCTTCTCCTAAAGCGTCTTCCGTGGCTCACTTCAGGTCTGGAAAAAGCAGTTGATGATACAAGTATCGAAGCCCTCTCACGCATGTACAATCTCTTTGGACGTGTTGATGGGCATTCGTTGCTCTGCAACAAGTTCAAAGGTCACATACTGAAAGAGGTCGCGTCTATCGTCAAAGATCAAGATCGAGACGACGAGATGGTAGACCGCTTGATTGCATTCAAAGCATTTATTGATGCTGCGGCCTCAGAGGCATTCGAGTCTCGTAAGATTTTTAGGGATGCTGTTTCAGATGCTTTTTCGAAAGCGTTTGGGACGAGAAAAATCAAACCCGCAGAAATGATAGCCAAATATCTTGACCGCGAAATGAAAAGGGGCCAGAAGTCTGCCAGTGACGAAGAATTTAGCAAAAAGCTCGACGCTGTTCTTGGTCTGTACCGGTTCTCCGAAGGTGAGATTCATACCCTGGCTCTGCTCTCGCCCAAGTTCACGGTTTGCTACAGACAAGGACGTTTTCCGAAAATTCTATCACAACGCGCTCGCCAAACGCCTTTTGCTCAATCGTAGCGCGTCCGATGATTTCGAGAAAGAAGTCTTAAAAACCCTAAAAAATAGATTTGATCCGGAGTTCGACATGGGCGATCATATGTTCCGCGACCTTTCTCTCTCTTTTGACCTTATGAAAGAATTTGCAGAAAAGCATACCGCCTCTGCCCTCGGCAAAGATGCATTCACGAACCGCTTGAACGCCTGCATCCTCGAAGCCGCGTACTGGCCCTTCGCGTCCGACAGGAAGGAGTCCGTTGTGCTTAGCCTGGATATGCAAGCGGAGCTAGACCGCTTTCAGAAGTTCTACAAGGCAAAACACAAGGGGAGGAAGCTCACCTTTAATCATTCTCTCGGGACGGCGCAGGTACGAGCCAGATTCGCAGCGGGCCAGAAGGAGTTACAGGTCAGCTTGTACCAGGCAATCGTGCTACTCGCGTTCAACGATCGAGAGGAGATACCATTTCTGGATATTAAGGAACATACGAGACTGGGTATCTTCATTTCTCTCCATACGGGGTTGCATTCACTGATCTGCAATGTAGATGACGCGGAACTGAGAAGAACGTTGCAGTCGCTTGCTTGTGGAAAGAAAAAAGTCCTGAAGAAGCGTCCTGCTGGGAGGGACGTAAATGACAACGACGTTTTCCTTTTCAACGCCGAATTTACAGACGAACGCGCTCGAGTACACATTAATCAGATTCAAGTGAAAGAGACGGTAAGTGTCACCTTCCTTGCTTCGAACTGTCATAGCTTTGATACAATGTCATTCGGATTTTATAGCCCCAAGAAAGTAAGAAGGCACAAGGTGCAATTGAGATGGAGCGCAAGTTCCTCCTCGACGCAGCCATCGTGCGTATCATGAAAGCAAAGAAGCGCATGGCGCATCAAACACTTATTACGGAGGTCGTTGATGTTATGAAGAAACACTTCCATCCCGACGTTGGCATGATTAAGGGCCGGTTCGAGCAATTGATTGAGTCGGAATATATGAAGAGAGAGGAGGGAGCGAAGAACGTTTATGCGTATGTTGCGTGAAGATAGATGAAATATGGACGAGACAGAAGTGTCATTGAATGTACAGTAGTGTTAGATAAAAATAAAAATTACATCCATCGTATGTAGCGCGTGTTATTTCTGACCTTGATCCATCTCTGTATTTGAAGGACCGGGAGGGTCGTCTTCGCTCAGCATTTCCCGTAGAACACCAGCGACCTGAGCATGCAAATCCTCTGACATAAATCAGAACTCCATAGGTCGCAACATCTTTGAAACTCACTCGCTCGGTTCAAAGCAACTATGTATTCCTCGTTGGCGTCCTGCATTTCTTTCTCCAACTCCCGGAACCTCATGGCCTTTCCAATTGTCTCTCAATCACTACCAAGCGGAAAGCATCAACGACAGACATACCTGCACCTCCTCCGCCTCAGGTACAGGAAGTGACTTTATCAGGACCTCAACCTGTTTCGCTTTTGAGACCAAGTCTGCTACGAGTTCCTTCTTGTTTGCTTATCACCGATAATCAGCTCAAAGTCAGAGCAGCTGGCAGCCGAAGACGGGACTCACCTTCAAAGACATCCGGAGGATCAAATTTGTCCGGGTTCCGCTGTTTTGTAACGGGGATTGCGTCGCTGACTTGCGCAAAGTTGGTACGTGTACAAAGGTATGAGATGCTAGAGGACATGATCGTTAACAACTACCAATAGTGATAGTCAGTAAATGACATGTCGCCCATGACAAGCAACAGGCAAGCACGCACTTGTTCTACTTCATTCTGCAGTTGTGTGATGCGGTCCATATGCGACAATTCCTGGAGCATCGCTCGTAGGCCCGTTTGCGCCCTCCAAATCTGATATTCTTTTCCACTCGATGCTCGTTGACGACGTTGGTGTGGCCAAAGGATGAAGATGTAAGAGGGTGATGGTAGCAGGTTGAAAAATGGTGAAGAGTGAGTACGCGGAAATGCCAGCAATTTCAAGTTAGCGCGAGGAGATGATATCGATGGTTGGAAGAGAGAGAGAGAGACTAGTACTAGTACTATTAATATTAATGAAGCGCTAGCGCAGCTAAGGACCAGTGAATATCCTCAGAGAGGCATCTGCAAAGGTCCACTTTCCTCCTTCCTAAAAAGGAAGGAGGCATCTGCAAAAGGTCCACCCACACAGCCGGCGAAGTGCCCAAGGTCCACCCTCAGAGGCCTTAGCGGCCGAGATATCTTGTCAAAGGAATAGCTGACTATATAATCTTGGGTATTGGGTCAATTTTTTCAATATCGGTACCAAAATACATTCATAGTGGGATGTATTCGAAAGCGATTTAATAAAAGAATAGCGTGACGTATTTACAAGTGTCAATTGTAAAGGCAAAGAGTGTCCAACAGTAGCCAATTCGTAAAAGAGCTGCGTCAAAGAAGTGAACTATGTAACGCAAGAGAAGAAATTGAAATATCAATCTAAGAGACAAATTTGAACAATCACGATGATCCACCCCTCGCCCGAACCTTTGTCCAATCGCTTCCAAAGTACAGCTTATCCCACTTGATTCGAATTGGATGGTCTTCGTCCTTCTTCGACATGCAGAAAAGGCATTCGTTTGTCATTGCGTTTCGATACTGCACAGGCACCCAAAAAATCAGACGTCCCTCCTTCGATTTAACCCACCCGTCTTCAGAAATATTCTCAGGGATCTCTTCAGGGCCCAGAACTTCGCATCCGCACGAATTCACTCCTGGCTGCCATGAAAATGACTGGGAATCCCATATGCAAATAGTCCCATCCCAACTGCCAGAAACAATTCGGGATCCATCGTGTGATACTGCCAGGCAATTGACCCACTGGGTATGACCACGCAACGGCAGTCCAATCGAGACATCCCTGTGAGGATCCCAAGCTCGAATGGTTCCGTCAAATGATCCCGTGAAGATGGGATTGCCATCAGGTGAAAATAAAACAGATAATTCGGTGCCCGTATCCCCACTGAGAGGCTTGTAGGAAAGCTTGCGAGTCTGCACATCCCATACTCGCACAGTTCTATTATCACTTCCAGACACAAGGAGTTTTCCATCTAGAGAAAAGGTGACGCTGCGGACCCAAGCATTGTGCCCGACTAGAGGATCTCCTATAGCACTGCCTGTTTCGGCATCCCAAAATCGTATTGTATTATCGTTCGATCCAGATGCGACGAGTGACCCGTTTGGAGAGAAAGCGACTGAGATGACCTCATCCGTGTGTCCTCGCAGTGAGTCGCTTGTACAGATGCCAGTCGTCGTATTCCAAATCTTCACCGATGCGTCATTCGATCCAGTAGCCAGCTTCGTCCCATCCTTTGAGAAAGCACAACAATTGATCCATTCACTATGAACCTCCAGGGGACCAAGCAAAAATCCACCTGTTTCCCCATCCCAAATACGAAGATAGCCTTCTTCGTCTCCGGTTGCGACACGTTTACCGTCAGGAGAAATAGAAGCAGCATCGACACCGTTTGGATGGGCCAGCTCAAGCTTCCGCACGTGAGCACCTGTTCGAGCATCCCATGTCTGAAGGATTCCGCCTCTGCAAATGGACATGATGAGGGAATCGTCGGGTGAAATCCATACGCACAGAACTAGCTTGGAGTGTCCAGGATGTACTTGTCGAGCAAACGACTCTTGACGAATGTCTATCACTTTGATAGAAGAGTAATCCCTGGTGATGAGCCTGGTGCCATCGGGAAAGAATGCTATTTGGTAAGCACAGAAGTCATAACGTGCTACCAATGAGAACGACGAACTGTCCCATAGACAGATAGAATCATCACTTCCCGATGCGAGGTATTTTCCATCTGGTGAGAATGCTACGGAATTGACTATAGAATCGACGGTAAGAGGTTCGCCAACTTGTTCGCCTGATTCTGTGTTCCAAACTCGAACTGTCTCATCTGATGATCCAGAGGCAATGCGAGAACCATCCGGAGAGTATGCAACTGCAGAAACACGGCTTCCGTGTCCGCTGAGGGGTTCTCCTACTTGTTCACCAGTCTCAACATCCCAGATCCGAATTGTCCTGTCATTGGCGGCAGATGCAATACGTTTATTGTCAGGAGAGAATGTCACCGACCGCACCGTGGACAAGTGACCATTGAGCACCTTGTTGCAGGTGCGTGTCGTCATATCCCAGAGTCTGATAGTGTTATCGTTGGATGCGGAAGCCAAGATACGGCCATGAGATGCAAATGCGGCATCGTTGATATATTCTGTATGACCTGCCAATGGATCACCGTGAGGAAGGTGCGTCTTGGCGTTCCATAAACGAATGATGTCCCAAGAACCCGACGCGACAATACTGCCATCAGGTGAGAATGCAAGGGCACTGACATAATTTTTATGGGCCTTTATCTCTTCGCCTGTTCGTTCACCTGTCTGCAAATCCCAGAAATGAATGTCACCCTCATCTGATCCAGAAGCAACGTGTTTTCCATCGGGAGAGATAGCGAAAGCATATACGACAGACGGAGGGCTAATCTCGAGGAGAAATGGTGACGATTCGTCAATGGATCGAGAAAGAACCTTTGAGCGGCAAAATTCGTCTTGCCATCCCTCCCACAGTTTCGAACTTTCGGGAAGCCATGCCAAAGTTGAAATATACAGATGCGGGGCACTGATAGAAATGGGAATGAAGGACCGGTCTAGAAACAGACTCAGTCTGGATGCATCGGTAGCTACTGTCCTATTGACCTGAGAAACAGTATTAAAATCGAGTCCTGACTTTTTATAAAAGTGCCATACCTTGGAATTCGACAGTAACTGACCAAGAATTGATCTCGCCGTGTGTAGAGAATCAAAAAGGCTCATGGCCTCAAGCCAAAAGAGTGCACGCGTGCTACACAGTAGTTGATGAACCATGTCGAGCAAGTGCGGGTCGTGGTCCCCTGAAGAAGCTGACAAAAAATGATCCAGCCAATAGAAGCAGCTGTAACGAAGTTCCGCGGAGATATTCGTTGCAATTCGCTCGTCGAGATCCTTCACCTCACTGTTTGGAACATCCGACGACTCGAGTTTGCAGATGTTGAATTTGAGACCAGAAGGGACGATCTTCTGACGTTTCGCATTACGGGTTCCTGTATTCATGATCTCGAAGCATCCAAAGGCCATGACCGTATGCAGCTTGAGCAGGTCCATGAAGAAATTCTTGCAGCGATCTTTGTTTGACGAGAAATCAAGGAAGGAGATATGGTAGACGCGGACGAGGCCATCTTTGTCTAGAGTGAGTACTGGGAGTAGCTTGTTGAAGATCGTTCGAAATTCCGACTTGGTTAGGGAAAAGGATGAAGGGAGAAATGCATGAAGGGCATCCATTGTGAGGAATGCATTGGATGACGTGACAAGGATGAAACCAATGATGAAACGGACAATATCTTTTCTGGTCTTTGTTTTCCCGGCCGCGTGCTCGAGCACGATGCGATACATACCATCAAGTGCGCCCTCGGAGCCTCCGGCATCTTTGGAGAGAAGTACGGCTTCCAAAACGTTGAGCTTCTCAACCTCGGCGTCAATGACAAACTGTACGACCGTATACATCCAGATAAAGAGACCTTGAGACTTGTTTACAAGTCGATCAATCATATCCGCTCTCACTGATGTCTGGATATCAGCCAGGCGCTCTCTCTTCGAAAGCTCTGTCTCGATGTATCGACGGATGTCATCCTTGGCATCGAAATCGAAGAGATCTCGCTTCGACATTCGTTCTCCTAGCTTCTCTAACGGATGACGGATATCTTCGAGGTTGCGACTGGTGAGGAAGATTAAAAGCCAAGGTGCAAGATCGATAAGCTCCGCCAAAAGCTTCGCTACCTGAGTGGCATCATCGCATTCGTCTAACGCATCGGCTACGAATATAACCGAAGAGGATACGGTAGAATGATCCATGGCCTGTAAAGGCTTTCGCAAGAGACGATCGAACTGAGTGTGCAGGTCCTTGTTGACGAAAATATCAGGCTCGTCGAGTGCTTTCAAGAGAGCTACCTTGAATACAGGGACTTTCTTGGCGAGGTGAAAGGCTACGGACCAAATCAGGCGAACGGGATTCCTCCTTTCGTCTTGATCTCGTTTGCAAAAGTACGAGCCTGCTAAATCATTCCCAAATGCATGAGATGCGGAAGCAGCTATCGTGCTTTTCCCGCAACCCGCAACACCGAAGAGCCAGAACAGTTTCGCCGTTCTTGAGCCATCATTCTTCGCCCATTGCTTGATCTCGGCTAGCACCTTCTGCCGCGTACCATCCAAACACTCCTGCTTTCCGGAAAACAGACTTTCATTCGGCGGGCAGATAGAGTGGAGAAGCTCCCGGTCCTCCTTGGCATTCTGGCGTGCATCCATATTGCTCACGCGCCCCATAATTTCAACGTCATTACGTTGGAGCTCATTGACACCATCCCGAATGTCAACGAAGAAAGCATTTCGTATCGCTTCCTTTTGCTTCTTAAGGTCATTTTCGAGATCATCCATCTCAGTCGTTCGTGGGGAAAGGAATATCCTGAAAGCGAGTCCTTAAAAGAGAAGGTTAGATACAAGATGAAATGAATGAATATATTACTCACGCTTCTTGGATCTAGAGTAGTAGATTGCGATTTCGTGCGCAGCTTTGATAACCAATTCGATCAGATCGTTCAGAGCTTTCCGAACAATGTCAGTCTTGAAGACTGTGCCAGCCACAGAGCATCGCCCCAGCTCGTCCACGAGGTCCAAGATGCTTCTACTGACCCGGTCGTATTCCCTTGGGATATTATTGATGCGCTGACCGAAGATGAGAGAGTGCGTTGCAGTACAGTAAGAAAGACGTACGTTGAACATTAAACGTATGATAGAAACTACGACTTTGGCTTCGTCATTCAACTTTGAGGGAGACAGATCATCAGTTCCCTCAGAAGGAGTGCAAGAAGAATGAGGATCGTCACCTCTGATATTTCTGACCCGATATCCATCACTAATTTCAAACTCTGCATTCCCTTATCCAACTTACGCATCATGCCTTCGTTGGGTTCAAGGGCTTCAGTTGCTTGTTTAAGACGGTAACTAGCCACGGAAGAAGCCTGTGAAAAGAGGGCGATCAGCGGTTGCATACTCCCTAAACGTTTTTTCCTATACTCACGGTCTTCTTTTCGCCGAATTTGAGCTTCACACACAAGTCGTGTGCTGTCGGACACTGTTAGCGGTAGCAGATCAGAAATCATGGAACATAACCCCACCTTGCATATCTTCCAGCTCGTAACACCCAGTCCTGTTATCTTCGACTTGAAACTCTAACCAAGGTGTGCTTCTCACTCCGAAGAATCGGGACCACCAACGATCATAGCGGAAGAACTGGATCGATGCAGGCGAGTGCAAGTCCAGAATTCTATGAATGATGTTAAGGACAAGAAGTGACACAGTTTGGAGGTGAGAAAAATATACGTCTTAAGGTTAAGAATTGCCTCATTTGACCTGTTGGCGCTCTCGACAGTCTCTTCAGCACCCGTGTGATGTCGGAGAACGATGCGGAATTTGGTTGGCCGCTGAAGATCTTTCACAAGAACCTGAGTTACTTCGACAAATCTAGGCGAGGTAAGATGCATAGGCTGCAAACAATGAGATAGTTACTCACCGAGGACGCTGGGTGGGGTCCTCTTGGACGGTGGTCATAGTGGTAGGTGAAAGAGAGGACGATGGGGGAATAGGGCATTGCGAGCGAGCTCCAGCCAGTTAATGGATATAGGCGTCTACAGCAACGAGGAAGCAATGATGTCTGCTGACTGGGTCCTCATGTTCAGCCCCGTTCCTTCCATTCAAGTTGATGTAATGCTGAACTTAGTTGTAGGCGCCGTAGGTGTTGAAGTGGAGAAAAGACGTGAGCACTGCTTCAACTCTGGGTCAACGGTCAATGGTCCAATTGGTCGCACCCCCACCAAAGGTTTATCCGTGAGGCCTCAGAGTCAAGGAAGGAGTGTAAAATTCGAAGAAAATGGGTGCAGCGAGTATCCTTGAGTACTGTAGTCGTTGGATTCGGAGAAGCTATTGACACCGCCTTGAGTAATGATAGTGGAAAGAATGCGGACGAGCGTGGTGAACCTTGACAACAATGAACAGAAGACGAGCACAACGAGTCCATCCTCATGGATCATTGTAATGTGGCGGTATTGTCCTTCCTGGTGTATGCGGCGCATGATTGATTGAGACTGAACATGCGTGTCTGCATGGGCGAAGACCGTGGCATTCGCATTCATTCGTTTCATGTGACGAGCACCCCCAAGTAGAAGCTGGAACGGATGGTGATCCGAGTGGTGCATTGTGTGCTAATGCGAGAAATATGAAGTGTGAGGAGTCACTCAGTCGAGTAAGTAAAGAGTTCGAGTGGATGATGATGGTTGAAATCAAAGAAGATGATCCATCCCCGATAAACTCGGAGCTAGCCATATCTACGCGCGTCAAACTTTCCGTGCCTCTCTTTCCCTTTCTCCATTCACATCACCCTTCTCTTTGGACTCAGCAACATGATCTCTTCACTACAAACTGACGACTCAGTATTTCTTTACGTTCTTTGGGAGCAGAAGCAGCCTTTAGTGGGATATACTCGGGCAGTTCCCGTCATTTTCAACGTGATAGTACTTGATGGGGGCGACTTAGGAAGGACAGCAACAACAAAATGTACAAGCGAGGAACGAGATGAGAGATGGGCGTTGCAATAAGGTGCTACAAGCTCACTTTATAGCTATTGATGAGACCTTTGTGAATGTAATGGTATGTCTGCCTTACTCTTCTCGCGCCATTTTCAGTCCCTTTTTCATTTGTAGGCTTCTCTCTATACAGCTCTTCCTCCATCTTCGGTGCAACGTCTGACGCTCACGTTCTCGCTATTCTACCTGATGGGCAAGAACGTGTGCGTTACTTTTGGATCTTACATGTTACTTGCGTCAGCTCTTTTGGTTGCCCTTTCACGTAAAGTAGAACATTTTCATCCGTCAGAAATCTCAATGCATTCTGATTTGAACCACTTCTGACGCACTAATTTCATTATCGTGTACGCACCTCAAACCGGACCCACTCACTCAACCGTCATCAAGCTCGCGTCCAACATAGCCTGAGCCATCTACAATGCTTAGCGCTGAGTTTGAAGGATGAGTCATTCAGTCCACACCGATTTTGGAGGTCTTCACAGCGCCAATGCACAGGGAAGTGGCAAATAGATTGTCGATAGGGTGCATTTTGTCGCCTGTTGGTGCGCAATGAGGCTGAAGATGGGAAGTCAGCGCAGAGGGATAAGTTTGGTGTCTCTAGCCTATGATCAGGTCAAGTCCAAAAGAGCGAAATGATGAGGATTAGAGGGTGAGCTGGTACGTTCTTATTAACCCGCTGTGGTTGGAAGTATCGTTTGGCATCCTTGAACAGAGGAGTTTGTCGCTCGAATAGCGTACGATCACCGATGACGGCTCACACAAATGAAATAAACGGGTATTCCTGTCATAAGCAACGAGATCGTTTTAAAGATTCCATATGCGTCTACTAATCATGATCAAAGACAAACATGTGCCCACAGTGACCAGATAAACTCCCACATTGAACCATGGACGACCATTAATGCCTTTCGACATTTTGCTGGAACTCACAAGCGGATTGTCCTTTCCCTCATTTCCTCGACCAGTCCGTCATCTATCATCGAGGGACACCCGCCCGATTCCATACAGTCTGAGGGCGTTGCACTCATCCAAACACAATTTCGGTCCATAGGAAACCAACCGTTCTGTGCTGTGCATCCCATACCCGGGCAGAAGCGCAAAGACATCACAAAACTCAACGCGCAAAGCTTACGGGCAATATCTTCGGTAGATGTGGTCCTGCGTTGGCCAATGGTCATCCTATTTTGGAACTACGGAAGTCGTTTTCGAATGAATTCCATCTCACGTTCCCGTAAGAACGAGTTTGCCTCCAGACGAGCACAGCGACAAGCACATGATGGAGGCGTCTTATTGAATAGGCTAGCAGCACTCGCACAGTGATGTCCTCGCTTTCATAAGCGTAGAAGTACCCATAAAAAATAAAGTGAGACCGTCGACTGCGTTTCCATGCCTGAAGAAAGTGAGTAAATTACACTTACAGTGTAAGGACACACAAATGAACACCACTTTTCACACTACGATAGCGCAAAACCCTGTGATTCGTTTCGGCTCAAACTTTCCAAAAAACGCTTTAGAGTAACATACTCAACATATAAAAATTGGAGAGTGAAAGACGCACATCTGAGTGACTTATTTAAAGGGCAAGGAAGTAGGTGCTTTTGAACAAACGGACAGGGAAATGAACACTCAGACGCGCGTCCAAGTGCAGATCATTTACCAAAATAGGAAGATATCAGAGGAAGTCAGAGGTGTTTCCCGACCATGGGATATCTGCAAGGGCGCGCGAGAGGGATGAACACCTGCCCTTCTCCTCTGTTTTCAAGTTATATGCTCATTTCTACAAACATTTCTGATCAACTATCTTCAGAAAAAAATCAGCTAAATTTTATGACTGTAATATCTCAGAATGTTCTTATTTTACGCCGAAAGATAGAAAATTGAGCTCTGGATGAGCTTCCAAAAAGTGCAAGTTAAGCTCAGAAAGCACATTTTTCACCTTCGAGAGTCTCCACAATACACAGTTATAACTCATTCGTCTCGAAATATTGTGAGAATCTTGCTAAATACTAAGGTAGCTTCCATAAATATTTTGGTGATTTTACAATTTTTTGGGGGTGTGCTAGAGCAGGTGTTCATTTGCCTGTCCGTGTTCATTTGCCTGTCCTTACACTGTATACACTTGCAAAGAGGGTCGAGGAGTGTGGCTTTGGCGGGATCTGTTACGCTGAGAAAGAAACCAGGTGAGTCGGATGAATGGAGCTATATACGGTGGGTTACTCAAAGCTTTAGGTTTGGGCGAAGGACGTTGAAGCCTGAAGGAAAGACTCGGGATTGAAAAGAAAAGCTCTTTGACTACTTTTGGTGGATCTCAAATGTCGATCATCCAGCACACTTCGGTCCGGCTCTCACCTCCTTCATCAACAACGTCAATGCTTTCTAACGCTAGTACATGTTCCTAGACAGCGCCAGCCAAACCCATATGTCTCCACAATCAACTCTACCTCGAACTTTGTAACTCACATACTTGCTCTTGAACGGGCGCGGAAACGAGAGGTGGCTCACCCTGGCGCTGTCGCGCATGCCGGCGACGAACTCATCCTTGACACAGACAAGTGATACGACACTGCGACAGGCAAGCACGTCAGCCATTTGGGCAAGCGGTGCTCATGTTTGAAATCCTCATCAAGTATGTATATACTGTTGCTCAATGAAAGCTGTCATCAGCTGCTGATAGCGAACTTCGGTAATGACAAGGACAAGCTATAAAAGATGGTACCGCTGCAAACCACATTCGAATTCACTCCCCTCCATTTCTTCCTTTCGTTTCACACCTCACCTTTTCCCTATGCCCAACCGCTCGGTCATGCGATGCACGATCTGGAATATAGGAAAAAGGTGAGACAACATCTTCGAAGCTATCGCTTGTGCAGCAGTCTCATCTTACATCACCTCTCTTTGACAGTGTTAATCATGGCAGCGGGCAAATACCGTCAGCCATGCAAGTGGTCATTGAATTAGTCCTGTGTTATCTATTGCTGCTGTCACCATTCTCGTCCAGTGGAAGTTGAGGGCATTAGTTGTCTCGATCTCCTATTTACTTTTTTTTTCATCTAATCGACCTTTCCTGGACATACATTTCCCCGTCGCTCCTTTTCCCAACACGGTACGCTCTCTATGGTGCTTACTCCCTTCCCTTGATCCTTTTCAGGCTCACACCCGATGCATCGTTCAGCATGGAAGCTGTGTCCACCGCCTTCCTCATCGGACAGATAAGGAGTATATTGACTCTGACTTCTCATACGTTTGCCGCCTCAGCTTCGTTTGCTCTACATTAACGAACTTGGCGTTAAGATGTGATGTCTATATGCATCCTCATGGCACCCAAGAGTTGCTCAAAATTGACTAAGATGGAGTCGTGTCACATTGTTTTGGACGGCTTTGATCAATGACTTTGAGGACGGCCAGTTACTTCGAGAAAAGGATGGGTGGATGGAGTTCGGAATCACGTTGCATGTCGAATAGCTGACTATATAATCTTGGATGTCGGTCGGGTCAATTTTTTCAATATCGGTACCAAAATACATTCATAGTGGGATGTATTCGAAAGCGATTTGATAAAAGAATAGCGTGACGTATTTACAAGTGTCAATTGTAAAGGCAAAGCGTGTTCAATAGTAGCTAGTTCATAAACAAGCTGCATCAAAGAAGTGAGTAATGTAACGCAAGAGAAGAAATTGAAATATCAATCGAAGAGAAAACTCTGAACAATCACGATGGTCTGCTCGGCATCCAAATTCTGGTCCAGTTTGTCCCATGACAAAGAATATCCCACTTGACTTGAATAAGACGATCCTTGTCATTCTTCGAGATGCGGAAAAGGCTTTCGTCTATCATTGCATTTCGATACTGTGCCGGAACCCACAAAAGCAAATGTCCATCCTTTGACCGTATCCACCCATCTTTGGAAATGTCTGCTACGATCTCTTCAGGGCCCAGAACATTGCATCCGCACGAATTCATCTCTGACTGCCATGAAAATGACTGAGAATCCCAAATGCAAACGGTCCTATCATCACTGCAAGAAACGATTCGGGATCCATCGTGCGCTACTGCCAGGCAATTGACCCACCGGGTATGACCACGCAACGGCTGTCCAATTGAGACACATCTGTGAGGATCCCAAGCTCGAATGATTCCGTCACTTGATCCTGTGAAGATGGAATTGCCATCAGGTGAAAATAAAATAGATAATTCGGTGCCCGTATCCCCACTAAAAGGCTTGTAGGAAAGCTTGCGAGTCTGCACATCCCATACTCGAACAGTTCTATCCCAGCTTCCAGACACAAGGAGTTTTCCATCTAGAGAAAAGGCGACACGGTGGACCCAAGTATTGTGCCCGACTAGAGGATCTCCTATAGTACTGCCTGTTTCGGCATCCCAAAATTGTATTGTATTATCGTTCGATCCAGATGCGATGAGTGACCCGTTCGGAGAGAAATCGACTGAGTTGACCTTATCCTGTTAGGAATTGAATTACAAGAGCGTAGGAAGGCATATAATAACGTAATCAAGATAGGACAACTGATGGCATTATATCAGCACCATCAAGATATG
>JAFREE010000065.1:0-127441 GCA_019400425.1 Hymenochaete sp. R1 | reverse complement strand
CTATGCGCAAACGCGACTGGCCAAAACCGAAAAAGGTAATGTCACGTGTGTTCATGGCTTATTCGACACACCTGTAGGTGGCTCTATGGAACCAGAGGCTTAAAGAAGCTGAGGAGCCCGTCGTATGGGACTATCACGTCATCCTAGTCCTCAAGTCTCGTTCCAGCATGGAATATGAGAGTTCTGAAATCACGATCAACGAGGCTAGCAATTCATGTCTTGGTAGTTAGTGAAAAAGACCCTCTTGACCGTTAACTCCATGTACTGATGAAGGAAAATCGATGACGTCGTTGTCTGCAGGCGCGTGGGTGTACGATTTTGACAGTCGACTTAAGATGCCCTGCAAGTGGGAGGCGTACATCGCCCAGACCTTCGTATACTCGTCGACTGAGTCTCTTGATGAAGAAAGCCAAGGTAGATGGTTTATTCCCGAGCAGTACAGAAGGTAAACTTCACTACCCATGGTCTACGCGGGGTTGATACTTAATGTTCGTACGTTTCTCCGAACAGCCAATTGCGCATTGTGCCAGGCCAGGAATATCTTGAGCGATTTGCATCAGATAGATCACACATGGTTAGATTTTTTTAATTGTCAATTAATTGAAGGTGCTCATGATTGTTTAGCTCGTTCCGATCGTGCACTCAAAAACTGGGGCCGTGGTAAATGTCAGTGGACAAATGCAGCCACAGTATCAGTCACCACCACCACCATACGATCCCATTCACGGAACAAGGGCAGCTCAGCTCGGTATCACGAATAATTTAATGAGCTGCTTGGTAGACATGAACGTCGGAAATAGAGAAATCGGGCGAGTCTACACACTCGATGAAGCGCGTGTCTTGTTTACATCACTTGCCTAGAATAGATATGTATGATCACGTGCTAATATTCGCGTGGCGCTGTCAACTGCCGAGCCTGCGAGCGGCTTTTGACACTTCCTCTTGACTTGACCAGGATTTCCGATTCAAGCAACGCCAAACAGCAGTGTGGCCTTTCCCTCGCTTTCTGTACAACATCACCTTTTTAATTGTAATATTTACATCAAAAGCATTCATGTCTATCCCGGCTCCTCTCCCTCGCACTGCACCCACCACCATCTACCACCATGCGGATACCAACGGCTCGTCTTTGCATACTCATCCAGGTTCCCATTCGACCTCTCCATTTCCGCCGGGGCTGACCCGCTCAGATGCAGCAACACCAATGCTAGGGCGAAATTCGCAAAATGCATCTCGAGTAGGTGATGCTAATGGCGCCTTCAGCACTGAGGAGGCAGGACCGTCATCTGTCAATGGTTATGCGAGGTAAGTGTCCGTTGCAGTGCAACTTGTTTAAATTGAACACGGCAGGATATCCTCAAAGTTCCCTGGACATATAAACTCTTTCCCTCTATAACTATACCTAATTTAATTCGTGATTACTTACGTCGCGTTTAGCACTGTTGATCACTCATCGGCAATAACTTCGCAGAACTCCAAAATTATTGATCATCTCTATAATAGCGGGTTTCATATGGGCGTGGGTGTTGCTCTTTCGATTTGAAATCTGATAGACTGACAATGCAACGAAGGCGTACGCGGATACATATTTGGTTAGTGACTCATGCATACAACGATAGTGTGTGTTTGACGTTGATATGTTCATACAGCAAGTCTCTCCGCACCTTAGGCTACAGTTGCATGCGATCCTTCTGTCTCGCTCTCCGTACTTGGCGCATTTATTAGCGAACTCGACAAGGACCAACGGAATGATGTGGATAAATGCACAGTTGGAGATGTATCCGGAAGTCACTGATGAGGTGTGTCGTACACCTCTTTCAATGAAATTAGGTGTTCAAGACGTGTTTCGTTTTAGGGTTTCGTCGTAGGTAACCGTTTATTCATTGTACCATGGATTTGAATCTTCAATTTTTCTGAATACAAATTGAAATCTATAGCTCTCAACTATCTGTACACCGCAGAGGCCTTGAACAAGGTCACACCAGAGAATGCACGAGGTGTTCTAGCTGCTGCCCGTCTTCTCGGCGACATGGATGATCTTTGCGCTGCTGCGTATCAAATCGCCAGACAGTCCTTGAATGCCGACACCGTGAATGATTGGGTTGACTTTGTTGAAAGCCTACCCCGAAGTGACGGGTCGTCTACCCCCTCGGAGGCTCTACGGTCACCATCCATCCTCGGACCTTATGGGCCTGCCCTTCGAGATGAAGTGTTCAACTTCCTGATTGTACGACTTCCAACTATACTCGACTTGCAGTCAGACGAAGGTCGTGGGAAATTATTGAACATCTTCACGCAGCTCGGTTGGTTTCTTATTGGTTGCTGGATGATCCGTCCTTCTGATTGAGGACTATGTGGATAGGGTTTGAATCTTTCAAAAATGCCGTCGAGTCTCCCTTATTCCAAATAGGTGCCTTTCTATTTGGTTTGACACTGCGCTGGGCGACACTGACATGTTGACCTTCTTCTGGCATGCTGTTGTATGTGACAGGATCCGATCAGGAGCGATTCCAATTTGCAAAGGCCGCTATCAACATGAGAAAGAATGGACGTGCCAAGGGTGACGTGGAGACCGTCGTGCTTGCATTTGGCAGTGGGCAAGGAAGCGCTGTGCATGTTACGAGGAAGACAAAATCACGAAAGCTGTTCAAAATTGCAACTTGAAGACACATACATTTGCACTCCTGTATGTGCCCTTTCCTTCGTTGGTCCTTCCTCTTATCCTTGTCCTTGTTATCGTTCGTTTAAATTATACGCGTCTTGTTTCCTTTTCTTTTTGGATTGATCAATTCGGTGAGAACGTAATTAGGTACATTGCCGTCGAACATTCCTGCGACCGCCCGCACCAACTTTTGCGGAAACCCAATATAGCCTGCTGTGAGTAAGGTTTGAGCAAGCCGTTCACGCCTTTCGGTGGCGATAGTGAACCATCCACGTGCCGTGTGGGAACCGTGCGAACCTGACAATGACATCCATAAAGGGCGGCTGGTATCCGTCTTGAGAAATTCCGAGTCCAAGAAGTTGCAAGAAACCGCAAAAACAATCAAGGGATCGCATCGACATCGAAGGGGGCTGACATTTATGCCTCTTGCTAGGATCTCTATCAATTGAGAAGCATTATACACTGGCAACCCTGGACTCCGAGTCTTTCGCTCTACCATCATGAACACGATGCCTTCCGCGTGTACAGAAAAGACAGCTTCATCTTCCGTCCGGTCCGTGTCTATGTACCCGACGCAAAAGAGGGCGACGACCAATATCGATAACAGCTTTTCTTCGCTCTTCTACTACTATTGGGTAAACGGAGGATTCCGAAAAACACTATGGAAGTCCAGCGGAATTGCATGTAAAGCGGAAGCAGTCGTTCTTAGCCCATCGTATATGCGATATACCATAAACCTTCTTCCCTCTGGCGTAGATTTCTCGCATGTCCGAGGGGGCCAGTCGTCTGACCCCCTTATGGGATACCCCATAGTCCCCACGAGCGCAATTTATCATTCGGTCCCTGTGCCCACTCATTCGAGCTTGATTCTGCTCTACCGCTTTCAAGTTGCTCCTAACGCTTTGCGCGCATCTGAATCTGGGATACCATCTCGGGCCTCTGGCGGCTGATTACGCTGTTTTACGTGGATGACGCCAGCACAGAACCTGTACGATCTCTACTTCACCGGATCGCGAGAGGGTAATCCGCGCCAGGTGAGCGGGCGACGGAAAGGGGATATACAGAGTCCGCAAATAGTGGGACGATGTAGGCCCCTTCCTCCATCTCCTCGTCTCGAGTTACTGAACATGGCTAAATGAAATCCTTCTTTACCACCACCAGTGCATCATCCTTGGAGAAGACGTCGAACCTATTTTTTATCGTTTTGAAGTACGTGGCCGTGATATTACACGCTGCGGTGCTCGTGGTTCCTATACACACGCAGCCCGGCGCTAACCATCTATGTTCACGCTTCCTCCATGACCGCTCCCGCCGCTATTGGATTGCGAACACCCTGACTAGACACCTGAGCAATACATGTCTAATACGAGAACAAATGTAGGTGATCCATATTCATTGTTTATTCCTTTGAGTCTACGTTCTGTAATGCTGCGATGGGGAAGGAGGATGTAACCATCGGTTTTTGGTGTGGGCATCGACGCATACACACTGGCATCTAGCCTTAGTCCGTTGGCTCAGCAGCCCTTCTCTTCTGTTTTCCAGCACCCGAGACTGTGAAAGTCAAATTGCCTAAATCCTATCTATAACGATTATCTCCCATCCGCACTTCTCGCCTCCTTCTTTCTATGGTCATATTGCGATACGTTTTTGGCTAATCCACAATCTGATTATGGTTGGACCCTCAACCATCTCAAACCATCTCACCTAGATCTATCGTAATCAGGATGAATTGGTCGCTGCTTTCGATTGGAGCATGAACAATAATTACCTCGGCATGTGCACCGTTAAACAGCGGCATCCAATTGCTATAGACTCGTTGGTCCTTCCAGGATCAAACTCGTGGTACTATGAATTCTCTTCCTACTTCGACCTCTTTCTGGGTTGAGATGCTGACTCAAGTTTGCACTCAGCGCCCGTGCATTCTTTTACAACGATGCGAAATTTGAATGGACGAAACGAAGCCAGGACCAAACTAGTTACGATGTGAGTGCAAAGTCGAGTACTGAAGTGAAAGCTCATCTGACTTATTTGTAACTCAAAGCTTTTTCATGTACCACAAAACGGTACACGGCAGCGTATAGCCTTCTTCAAGCGGTATGACCAACAAACACCTATCGGCCCCGCCCATGGCTTGCTCCAATACACTTTTGTCAACCCAGGTCTACTCCTGGAAGCTCTTCTTGCCTTATGCATAAACAGATGGTTAGATTTTAGTGGGTATCATGACTCTTCGAGCGCCGTGGAGTGAATATACTGGTATGGGATGTTGGGAGTTGGCCTTATTAATCTATGAACTCATTCTGACTCTTGTATTATCATCGGGGGCAAAATCAATACTTGTTTTCTCTTGGCTAGCTTTGTCAATCTTACCATGATCATGGGATCATGGAAAGTTTAAACAGGCTCATGCTTCTATGCATTTATCCTTTCCTAGAAAGAAGAGCATTGTATAATATTAAGTTCGTTAGAAAGGTCCGGTACGAAGATAAATGGGTGCGTATATACGGAAAAGGCACCCAACACATATATCACTGTTCCAAATGAGTGTCAGGGATGACTGAGGAATAAAATAGGCACAGATAAAGCAACGAGAAGAGTCAAAGTAAAGCGAGGGGAAAGCATAGAAAGGCATGTCCCATATCGAAGAAAAAGCCCGTATTATCGGTTATGATTCGAAACACTATCAATCATGCGATCGAGGCGTTCCTCCACCGTCCAGTGAACGTCTGAGTCAGTTTGAGCAGAATTAGATTGCAATGAGCTTGAATGCGAGTGGCCCGGCACATGACTACTCAGCGTTATCGGTTGATCTGGTGTCACCTTTGGTTTGATGTTGAACGAGGCCGCTTCAGTGTTGCGAGAAAGCGAGTCTATCAGGCGTGCAATATGAGCAGAGGAGCTGTAGAAGACCTGCAGAGCATTTAATCAATAGTAATATCGGAGTCGATATGGATGACTGACCTTTGTTTCGGGCCTATTTGCTGGCATATGACTACGTCTCCGCCCAGTACTCGAGACAGTGCTACCCTTCGAGCCGGTGCGAGCATGCTCCTTGAAGAATAGTTGCTCCTTCTCGCTGTCGTTTGGCGGAACCGCAGAGTACTCCGAGTCAAAGCTTGCACGTCGAGGATATATTGATTCAGCATCATCTGCTCTAAGCCCGTTCACAATCGACCTAATATAACGATTAGGGTCTGGAACACAGATTCAGTAAGTTTGTAGAAATATACCAGATTGTCTCCCCGTTAGCCAGCTCTATGACTTCGAGGGCTTGGCCTTCTTCGACTTCGGGAAGACCGTCATCGTGAGGAGTTTGAGGATCGTGGAGTTCTGGACTTTGCATGTCCGATCGATCACCATACATATCATAACTGTGTACATGCAGGGCTTAACGAGGTCAGAATGAAAGAGGGAAAGAAGCAGCTTACAATGAATCATATGGTGAACGCGAACTATCAATGGGAGTTGCAGGAGGGGACCGCGACATCGAAGGTCGTCCAAGGCTAACCCACGAGGAAGACGTGGGAAGGTGAGGCATGGGTGGCGATGGCTCGACAGATTGCCTCTTGGCCTTATTCGGCGGAGGGGTAGGGACTCGGTCAATGAGAGACTTATTTGATTGGAACGACATGTTGCTCGTGCGTTTAACACTCCTGGTCGTCTTCTTTGCCGATAAGTGCACATCTGTCGAGGATCCATTGGCAGTGGATGGAAAAATCAATGTCCGGCGCAGAATGGTATTGCGCGCGTTACCGTTACCATCAGCTACTTCTCGAACGCGACGAGGAACAGCCGATATGGGAATGCTAGTGCTTTGTCGAAGTGTTCCGCTCCTAGAGATATCTGCCGCTGAATGATCCACGAAGACTTCTGGGATGACAGGACTAAATGCTCGCGGAGGCCCGTTAGTCTCCCTCTCAGGATCCCTGTCTCGCATGAAGCTCTCTTCTTCTCGAACGTCGAGAGGAGATGGTTTGCTATTCAATGATCGCGACCGGGATAAAAAGTCCTTAATTTCTGACTGATCTAGACCAAGGGACTGTGCCGCTTCGTAGAATTGCTTGAGAGCCCCTGGATCTGTCGGTAGAGAAGGAAGTGAAGGTTGCGATACTGTTGGCTCTGTTGTACTAGGCCTCTCGGTCGGAGCCCGAGACATCGAGGGAGCCACTATAGGTCTCGAATCTTCAGATTGTGAGATACTTCCATTTCGTACCAAAGGAGATGATCCTGGAGCGAGTTGGAAACTGCGCCGACTGGGATTGCTGACCAACGGCGTTGAACTGTGCTTTTGCGAAGACTCTTGGCCCTTCTTCCGGAAACGTGACATAAAAGTCTTCAAATTAGGCCCAGCAGAGGCTGGAGGGGACACATTAACGCCGTTTGGATGTCCATTCATCTCACCTGGTTGGTTAGTCGAGTTGACGCTCAGCTTCGAAGCTCCCAGACTCTGATGCCCCGTCTGTGGCGAGTTCGTGAGAGTGGACGAATCGTTCTCCAGTGTCCATGGCGTCACTTCATCACCATTCGGTTGCGACGTTTTCGCGTATTTCAACGTGTTACGTATGCGCTTTGAAAACGACATTTTTACTGTGCGCTGAGGGTCGGCAAAAGGCTTAATGGGTGATACTGGGGCAGGCGACGTGGGAAGGGCCGGGATCCTGTCGATGCTTGTAGACGACTGGATCAAGTGAGGTCCTGAGATATCTTGCAAATGAATCTTCTTCTTGGGACCATGAGGTCCAAGCTGCGGAAATCGGCCTTGCTGAGGTGACCTTCTTAGCTGAGCCATAGCTGCCTCAGTCCGCTCCTGAACTTGACGCATCAACTCCGTTTGATCGGGCGTATGGAAATCAGGTATAACGGGCGGCTCTGGTTCCCTTTCCGTTCCTTGCGGAGGAAGGGATACTTTAGGCTCTTGGGATTGTTGAGACCGTTCTTGAGTTCTTTGACTCGGAGTCGTTTCATGCAAGGGACTGGGTTCCGAATCGATGATCGAGGGAACAGGCTCTTTATCATTTGAACCAAATAAGATATCCGCAAGATCCTTATTGCGACGACCTGGGCTTGATGTAGGAAGAAAATCGAGCTGAGGTATAACAGGAGGGTCGAGCGGTATTTCTAAATCTTCCCGCCTTGGCGGTTCGTCATCTGGCAACCGTAGACTGTCGATAACAGAGTCTAATAGGGCATTTGCTTTGGCGGTATGCTCGGCGGTTGACCACTGTAGCTCCAATTTTGGTGCGGGACTCGTAGTCTAGCAATACTTTATTAAAACAGTAGAAATACATAAGAATGAGACAAAGCACATACCCGGCTCATTTGTCCGCCAGTGGAATGGACAGACTGGGCAGTAGATGGTCGGCGTCGGCGGAGAGTGGAAGACGCTCGTACTTCAGTGTTTCTAGCCCGAACTTGACTCGCATCAATGAGCTTGTTCTGAATCGTTGATAGGTCCGATTTTGTAAGGCCAGTGCTCTGACGGAGTATCGCCTCAGGATCATCCTGACCAAGGTGACTACGAGAACCCGTACGACTCGACAAATTTGACGTAGAAGCAAATTCGTGCCATGCCGGCTCGGATAAACTAGGTACAGAAAAGAACAAGCTCCCGCTCCCGCGTTCTTCTTCCCTCGAATGATAGCTCGACCCGACTGAGACGAGTGAAGAACGGGATGAGTTATTCGAAGTAGACGAGAGCAACAACGGGTTGCTGTTGTTGAACGTCTGGGCGAAGGGAGAAGTTGGAGGGGTGAGGAGCTGTTTGCTACCAGCTTTTTCACGGCTGCTACCTTCAGGTGTCGAAGGTGCCTTGCTGGACACAGGGGGAGGTGAAGATGCGAAGGGCACTGATGAAGGATCGAAGTCGACAAAAGCCAGAGCTGAGCTTGAAAGAGCCGATCCATTTGACAGGAACTTCGCTCTTACTTCCCCGTCGTCAGGTGTTGAATACACCGGACGTGGAGACCTCAGAACAAAGTTGGGCGGCTCCTCAGCTTTCCCTCGGGGTTCCTCTTCTTGCACGCTTGTAACACTTCCACTCCTGCTGTGACCGGACAACGTACCACTCCTCCCGAGAGAGCGCGAGCTCTGAACAGATACATGTGACCCCACATTCCACGTCACATTCGAAGGAGTACTTGGTCGTGAGCCACCGTTAAGAGATTGAAAAGCGTTGCTGTTTGTCGACAAGGGTGAAGAAGGGCGTCTCCAACGTGACGAGATTGCTGAAAGATCTGACCCATGGCGGTCGTCAGGAGTCGCCCGGCCATGCTGTCTCACTGACGAATGGGGTGACTTTGGACGAGAACCATACGGCGTCGATGAGGCATCCACAGCCTGACGAAGTAAGCTCGGCGTAGGTGATGCTATGGACGAAATGGATGTATGCGCGTTGGACAGGGCTGCACGAGGGGTGGTAGAAAGTGAACGGACATCCTCCAAATCTGTTTCTCTGTGAGGCGTTACTGGACGGGGCATGCCGGGGATGTAGCCTGGCACTCGGGGTACAGGGGATGCAGCACCTCCAGTGCGGTAAGGGGATGGGGAACGATAGCCTGTTGCTGAACCAGGCCTTTCCATGTCGGACGTCGCGGTCGAAGTGAAGGAGGTGTTGCCTGCGCCTGTGACGGGCACAGGTGACACTGGCGTGCTCTGTAATTCGCCGCAAGAGGTAATTAATTTCTGAACACGAATTCGATACCGGTCAAAGTACGTACGTCATCTGTGGTCAAAGCAAACGCATCCCTTTCGCTCGCAATTGCTCCATTTGCCTGGGTAGAAGAAGACGAACGAGGGACAAGAACATGATCCTCCGCTTCTTCCTCTATCTCCTTCAATGCATCATCCAAGGACATTGACATCCGCTGAATTTGCTGATGGGTCAGGTCTTTGCGATACCTCTGGCCTGACGCCCCTGGAAGGGCTCCAAGAATATCCTCGTTTGAAGAAAAGGACGCATGACGAAGTGGGGAAATGGGACTCGAAGCTGCGCTGATTGGAGGTGAAGTATTCTCTGGGGTCACAGGCCTCGCACCACCATCAGAATAGAAATCGATCAGAGCATTAGCAACGCTGCTGGACGTTGCTTCGCTAGGTACGGACGAAAGCACGCTTCGATTGCTGCTTATTGTGCGGTTCGAAGTCTTTCTCATAGTACGTTGATCTCTCAATTGGCCTCCAGCAAACAGTTGGTTGCTATGTCTCTTGCTTCCGCGACTCGAAGGGGAAGCAGGTCCAATAGGAGGCTCACAGCCGACAGAAGTTTGAAGCGTCGTCGTTGATTGTGACGACTGCCGAATCGTTGACGACGTTGTGGATGTTGCCTCGCTGGACAAGCTACCTGAAGACGGTTCGGATCTCATCGCTGCTGGATTTGGAGACTTAGGGACCAGTTTTCCATTTGGGCTCGCTGCTGAGCCTTGGGCTCGTAATCGGCTGAGCATATCCAACAACATATTTTCCTCCTCTTCTGAAATTTGGTATTCGGAACCCTTTGCTCTTTGCTCGGCAAATCGATATTTCAGGTCTTCCAAATTCACGTGTGCGCCGTTGGTCGATCGAAGGAGCGTAAATCTTCGCGACAGCCTACACAAAACAATTGGTAAAAAAAGCGGTGAGTGAATGTGTAAGCTGTGTAAACAACACGATTGTGCTCACTCAGGTAAGATCAATGAAGTCCTGAAGTCGCTAACAGGCGGTAAGGAGGGCAAATCGGGTGGAGGGTCTTGGATGATGTGTTGGGTGACAATGGGATATGAATACTGCTGCGGAGCTGAACTGAAGGCGAAACTGGCTGGATGCAAGGGAACGTCGCCGCGTTTGGCGTCAGATTTCTTGCTGGAACGTCCAGGACGAAGGAAATAAGCTGTGAGAGATGATAGATACGAGGCAAGCAAACGGACACGCACCGGAAGCGATGCATGGTTAGAGACGCAACCTTGCCTAGACCACGTTGTTTCTGCTTGAGGGAAGGATTCGGCGAAGAGACGATGGCAGTTGGGGGTGGAGAGAACACGCGTTAAAAAACGTGTTGAACGAGCGGAAGTGTCTCTTTAGACCAGAAAAGGCGAGGAGAAGAGCTGGAATGCGGTGACAAGGCAAGTTTGATGAAGTCCGGAGGAAGTTTGAAAGGTTAAAGAGAAGGAGCGAGAACAAGAGGAAAGAATGATACAATAACAAGTATACGACGACGACGGTAACACCGACGACAACACCGACGACAATGAAGACAAAGCCGAAAAGATGATGGACGTTGACGAAGGGGTAAGCTTGAGCTCGATGGACACACTGCAGTCGGCGACCTTTCGTTCTCGCCTGCACTGGTCGATGCCTCAGAAGATCCGCGCTGGTCGAAAAACGTGGGACAAACAACCCAAAATAAATACTACAACCACCCTTTTTGTTCCTGAACTCAGCTTAATGTCTAAATATTATCATTAATATTGCGCTCTTTCCTTCGATCATCATCCCATTACCAGCAAACACACAATGCATTGGTCTCATTGGATTTCATTGAAAACAAACAAACAAATAAACGTAATAACAAGATATACCTCTACGATGATGGATGCGGTGCGACAGGCTCAGCCATCGCATACCTTCATAGTAATGTTTCAACCACTTTCCATGTGTACAGAACATTCCACACGTACTGTCTCGTCCATTCAATCGCTGTTGCTTTGAACTTCGCTTCGTTATCTTTCAGGACCTACATAGAAATGTGTATCTGTCAGCTAGCTCAACAACTTCCTATATAGGAACGAACCTGAGCAATCTCGGGTTCGAATGGGTCGTCCGGACTCGGTTCATTGAGCTTCTCGTAGATTGCTTGCAGTACTACGTTTCTCTTCAACAATCAGTACTCCCGGTAGTTAATAGATGATTTACCACTCCTCATCGTTTCTGCAGGCCGCCACTTCATTTAATAGTATCTTTAACTATCTGCCTCTCATAAGTATCGCATGTTACACTGACTTCACCTCGGAATATCCCTAAGCACACTTCGCCTTTATCTGTCGAGATGCCGGGATTATATACTTTCGTGGCAAATCTGAACTGTGCAATTATTAGACGCGTAGTTTTTACTCTGCAGAAAACATCTGACCTTGGGCGGCTCGAAAGGAAAGTTGGAAGGGAAGCTTATCAAATAGACAAACTTTCCTCCTTCATACGGTGTTCCTTTCTGCACTCGGCGCAAGAAACAGTATTACCCTCGAAAGCAGTGTATCCAATGAAAGGACGTACTCTTCCGCGCATTACACCCCACCATTCTGTAAGGTAGTCCCCAAGCTGGTTGACTTCAATCCCGTCTATCGGGTCCTTTGCCAATTTACCGAGTTCCTACACTACAATCAGTCGAAGTGATCTTGATCAGTTCCGTATAACAGACCAGAAGTACGCGTCTATGCAAAGTTTTCGTGAGCTAATGCAGTGACATGACGAAAGATTACGAAGCCTCGTACCTCGTGTTCATGTCTGCTTACCAGTGTGGACCAGGACAATCAGTGGTATGATATGATGGGCTCGGAAGAGACAACGAAGGCGGCAGGTGGCTCAATCCGACTGATCGACAAGTCGTCATATTACGTAAGTTACACATATTGAATACTTCTAACAGAATCTAGGTAATGTAAGGTATTTGATGCGTAAAATTGAATTCTATATAAGCATACGAAGGAAATACTTGAGAAAGATTGGCTTGCAGTCTCCGGTTGCTTGATATGCATGTATGCATGTATGGGATGATGGATGGTGTATCTGTCGCCTGACCGTGCGAAATATGGTCCCAAATTAGGGACAGAAAAACGTGAATTATCGTGCCAACGGAGGGGCTAAGCTGAGAACAGAACCGCGACTGCTTTCACGCTATTTGCTCAAGATTGGAGCTCCATGGACACAGAAAACGTTAAGTCAGCGAACATCGACGATTCGACGCCTCCAGACGCGTCCGAGGCATCCACACCTGCCCCGGTCTTCTCCAATACACCACCCCCACCACCTAACAGAAAGAGAAAGCATGCAGCTATTGACAGCACGACCGGTTCCCCTGCTCCGTCTGAACAGGGCCTTGTGGGTGCGCAAGCAGCTGGAGCATCCGTATTGACAGAAAAGGACTCGAACGAGATCGATAACAGACCGCGATATACCGTCTCCAGACTCCCTGTTTTTGTGTCAGCGGGGGATAATTCCTCATATCATACAACCGACCAGATCGCGGTCAACCGGTTGGGCTTCCGTTACATCCCATGCGGCCTCTCTCCTCCAGGTTCTAAAATCCACTATCGTATGATCGAAAGCAATCCATCTGGCTATGTGCGAGTCAGCTGGGAGGATCGCAGCCCTTTTGTCAAGGTGTCTCCAGACGGCTTGGGGTTATGTGGAGAGAAAGGATACAGGAGCGCGCGCTTGAACGTGCCAGTCCGCGAAGGGAAGTGGTATCTGGAAGTGAAGATTGAGCACGGCGGAGGATCAAAGTTTCCCGATAGTGCGGCCAAGGAAGGTGCGCATGTACGGCTGGGTTGGGGGAGGCGGGAGGCAATGCTCAATTGCCCGGTTGGCTTGGACGGGTATAGTTATGGCTATCTAGACAAGGATGGGAGGAAGGTTACGCTATCTCGCCCGCGGCCCTATGGAAGGTCGTTTGGATCTGGCGATACGGTTGGGTTGTACATTTCGTTACCGCCGAAACGCATGGCAAAGGCGAATGATCCTTACGACCCAGCGCATTTGAAGAGGGAACGCATTGCTATCGATTTCAAAGGCCAAGCGTACTTCGAGTCCGTCGAATACCCCCAGTCAAAAGAGATGATAGCTCTTATGGAATCCACGAACAACAAATCAAAGGAATCATCTTCATTGCCGTCATCCACAAAGAAGTCCGCGACGGTGAAGAGCGCTCCAGAGCGTGGGAGAGGCAGCAAGTCGCGTCCCGAGCCGGCACCCCTTCAGCCACTGCCCATCCTCCGAGGATCTCTCATGGCCTTCTTCGTCAACGGAGAGCCGCAGGGTGTTGCGTTTCAAGACCTCTATGATTATTTACAGCTACGAACTATTCCCTCGACGCGACATAAAGGCAATCGGCGAAAACCTCCTCGAGAAGGATATGTTGAACATACGGAAAACCCCTTCGACGACGGCTGGCTCGGTTATTACCCTTTTATATCTCTTTTCAATGGAGCGCGTGTGCGCATCAACGCCGGTCCTGAATTTGACTTCCTACCTCCGAATGATATAGACGGCGTACTCGCATGCGATCCTGATGCTACAGACACAAAAGAACGACAGTGGCAACCCTTATGCGAACGATATGACGAATTCATACAAGAACAGCGTGAGCTAGATGAGCGGGACGAGGAGGAGTCACGGCAAGCCGCTGCGAATCCTCAGTTCATGGACAACTTGCGCGAAAAAGCGGAGAAGCCGAAACCCGAGAACTCAAAATCGAAGCGACCTACGGGGCAAGGGCGATCGAAAGGCCAGCCCAACACAAAGTTGGTGCCCGATCCCAAGGTGAAGGCGACGCCAACGCCGGAATCGGCGAAAGACTCGCCAGAATCGGACACTGATCATCAGCAAGGATTCGCGGAGATGGAAGAGTCGCAGCTCGATCAGTGTGAGGTCTCGACTTCTCAAGATGCAGGGGGGACAGATATGACGGAAGAGGAGAAGAAGCTTGCAGCGCGGAGGGAACGGAAGCGTGAACTGGAGCGGGCGCGTCGAGCACGGCAGCGCGAAGAGAGGCTACGGCAGAAGCAAATCGCTGCAGAGGCGTCTTTGAAGGACGCAGAAGCTGCCGCTCAGGCTGCTGCAGTTGCAGCTGCACAGGCGAGGATGGCAGCGGCGGGGTTCCCTCCGAGACCATTGACGGCCACGAGCATTTCTATCTCTCCGACTCCAAGCACCGAACTTTATCCTGAATCTTCTGGGAAACTTCCCGATGCTATGGAGACGGAACAATGACTGTGCTTTGTTGATAGTTCCCTTCGCTTTGGTACATTTGGACGTTATTCAAATTCAACTCATTGTTCATCTTAGGATTTTTTTTCTTATTTGATACATTTATGTTTACAAAAAAACGAGAGCGATTAAGCAGGAAAGCTAAGGCAGAAGGTGTATCCAAAAAAGCATGGGGTAATAATAACGAAATGGTATCACTGCCAGCGAGGAGATGGCGCTGTAACGGCGTATCTGTTTCAAAACTTGAGACTTGTCATCAGCACTAAGCTCGTTCTGGACTTACCCAACAGTTTTCCCTCTCCCTTTCTCTTTCTCAACTCGTATGTCAAATACTAAGTTACCACTGCTGTCATACTCCACGATGCAGTAATTGCGCCGGCCCATTACGACCTGAGATCGAGGCCCGTCATCAGAGGTATTTCCTCGATCATTGTCTGAGATGTTTACTTTACTATTCCCAGTGGACCCGTTCGTGTCCTGGGCAAACAAGGGTATCTGCTCATGCTGAGACATACCGTCAGTCTATAGTAAATCAAGTGGCTCACCATGGTTTCATCGATACCCGCATAATGTAGGGTCTGATGCGTCTTCGATGCTCGATTTGTCACCAGTGATATCACAGCATTAGGAGGTCTGGGTTTAAGAAATAGGTGTGAGTGAAGACTCGGATACATTTAGAGGGGTCCTTACGGGGTGTTCACAATAGCACCTGCATATGATATAAGTATCTACGGAAGCTCTGAAACAAGCATGCTTTTGACTCACTGGAAATAACATTTAACATGTATCGGAAGTCCAAAGGCGGTGGGATGTCGCTGGCTTTTTTCTCCTTAACATGGGTTTTGAATAGCCCTACAGCGGCGCAGTGCACATCACCGGACAGGAAGGTGATTCGGGTATGCGTTGCTTGCGCGTAATTGGATAATTTAATGACCAGCTCGTTCCGTTCCGTCTTGTGGCTCTTGGCTGTCCAGTGATCGTTCTAATAATATGTTATCAGTATAACAGAACGTTGAAAAGCGGTGCGTTACATACTAGGTCATCCAGTAACTCTGCATCAGCGTTGAATTTGTTGACAAACCCTCCAACCTTCGTTGACCCTCTCTTCCCCATTGCGACGAGGGGGTTGAATTTTGACTCCAACATCGTTTCCATGAAGTTCATTCGCGGATAAGCGATGGGTATCCCTATACAATGAATTATTCAATGCCGAGATCAGAGACAGGAAACCTTGTACCAAGTTGGACAACGACATGCTGTACTTGTGGAGGAAGTCGACTAAGCCTTTCAAAAACCTTTTGGTATTGGCGAGGGCTGCAAACCTGGTCTTTACGACGTTCAGCTCTGCAAGAAGTATTGAGCAAGTATGATTCTATATCGGATGGTCAACAAACCTGCAGTCCAATAGAAGCATGTAGCAATTGGGGCCCAAATACGACAAGAAAGAGTGCGACGGGAACGGCACATAAGGTCCCCGCTCTCCAATGATCACGGACTTATTCGAATGAACGCCATATTCGTCGCTGACCCCATCAACTTCCACTTAGAGGAAAGCTTCAGTAAAATCCTGAGCAAATGGTCATTTCTGTGGCTAACCGTTTATGAAACATTGGAAGAGGAGGAAAAAGAAATAGCCTCGAGAACCTATACTGAAAACAAAATGGGGCGCAATACTTTCGTCATTCATGTATGTGACCTACGTGCTGAAAACAGAAGACCTCTGCAAATCGTCAGGGTCTGCGTGCAGTGGCTTAGCAGTGATCCCTAAAGCTTTCTAGAAATCGATACTTACAACTTCCAAAACCGTCAATCTGCAGCATTAAGTTGATTAGTGTCGCCTTTGATTAGAAATTCCTTGTCTTACCAAGTCTACGTCAAGTCGTTAGCAGACACCCTACTCAGAAATCTGAAGAGCTTACCGTGATCATCTGAAAGACGGAGTAGAATTAATCTTCAAGTATGTCAAATAACCATTTACATCTTCATACCTGCCATATTCATCTGCGGTCTGTATAGGCGATTAGATTCTTTTTCTTGGTAGCGGGACGAAACCCTTACATTGAAGCAGTTGCTCGAGCAAAAGCCCCACTCTGGAATATTCGGCAATAATGGTTGAAGTAGAATCTGCCAGTGACACAATCGGTAGAGGGCTTGGACGAACAAAAAATCCAATGTACCTATCAATGGCCGCTCTCATTTCCGTTGTGATCTGATAATTTAATTTGAGTTCAGGTTTGGGCTGATTGAGCCAATCCTGCATTTCGGGTTCTCGCACAAGCCTTTTTTACGTTGTATAAGAGTGCATATTCTGTAGTAGGAGACATTATAAACACGTACCCATCACAGTATATCTGGTCACCTCCACCTACAAGCGCATGAAAAGGAGATTCTTCGTGTTTCTGCAATAGGTCGATCCATACGGGATCGTATCCGCTATCAAAACCTGGTCCTCGGAAGTCATCAGGGTTCACACCAGCACTGAATCCATTGCACTATTGAAGAAAAAGAAAGCGGTAGCTCAGAAATATGTTTCAAGCGACAAGCTGACAGATAACACACAGAGTAGCCTGCCCACCGCATGTTCTGGTTGCGACCTGGGACAAAGAATTCGAGAGTTTGCCCATTGTTGATGGAGTACCTCACGGGCATTTCATGCTATGCGCCGGTTTCTTTTCGTCAGCAGATAGACAACTTGAAGTTGAACAATATGGGAATGTAATTTACCTCTGACAAATGTACTTGCATGATAAATCGCCAGAACGTGAAGGTTCTGAATTTATGTTTCGGTTTAGAAACGTTCATCCTGAAGATCCAATTGTAGAGATCTTACCTTCCTTTGTGATCTTCGTAGAACCAGATTTCGTGACCTAGTACAGACTCCTTTTGAGAGAAGCCACTTCTGAACGTTTCGCCATTGTTGTCTAAGAGTGCTGCACCAGAACGGGGATCGGAAGGATGTGCCAGCAAGTCGACCGAACGACCTTTTCCCGTCATCTGCGATGGCTTCCGTCGCATCCCTGTCGATTGAGGATCCCACTCGTACGTCAGCGTTGGATGGGGTTCGTACACCGAAGTCGCATCCGAAGCTTTGCAGATAGATTATATCTCTTTCGTTCCAGCAAACTATAAGACAGACTCACTGGCGATCATGCACGCCCCATGCCAGACCCCGTATTCGTCTACCGTGTCATATCGAAGCAGCGGGCTTTGAAAGAGACATAAACTTCAATGTCGAATAATCCCATTGGAACGCGAAAAACTCACCCAACCATTAGTTGTAGATATGGACTCATCCGAGCCGCTCGTAAGATTTTTGACCTCTCTAACGCACTGACTCCTGACATATATGATTGACCGCCCACGCTCGATTCATAAGTCGCCTGGGATGGCTGCCTTGGGTACTGAGCGCCATTGGGGCCCGGGAGGAACGTACGTCGGTCTTTCGCTGGAGGAGTTGGTGGAAAGTCTTCGTAAGGTGATCCAGGCGGGGGGATGTCAAGGCGAGCATGTGCTGGCGGCGGTCCGACATGAAATCCGCCAATTATGCCTAAAGCAAGTACAAAGTTAATGCCAATGCCCGGGCGGGTGGAAGCTCGCGACAACAACAACAAAAGCTTTTAAAAAGCGCTCACCGTCAGCAAGAGGTTGTGCTTGCTCGACACCTTCGTACAACCCATCTGGGCCGCGCTGAGGTTGTGTGTAAAGCCCAGTGTTCTGTTCGATTATTTACAGGCTCAGCATCAACGCTACTACTTAGACTCGATCAAATCCACACCTTTTGAGCTCTTCGAGTTGCGTGCCAGCCGGTTGAGTCCATCCTCCCCCCGAGTGACAGTCAAAGGTCAAGGGGAACAGTGTCCGGCAACGACACTTTTGAATGTGTAATGCCCCGCTTGGCCTGAACCGGCTGTCAGAAGACCCAAAGATCGTGTAAGAGCGAGGGAATAATCAGTGTACTGGAACGGCCATCAATTTCAAACTTCAACGCGCATCCGAAGCACTAAGCACCGCTTTCTCGCGTGAGCCGCTCTCGCTTCTCTCGCTTGGTTCATCTACGGGTTGATAAACATACGACATACAGTCCAAAATCCTAAAATCACATTCCGAAGTTCCGACAAAAGTACAGATCATTAGTCGCCAAAACAGGCGTTTCTCGCACTCAAGCGGAGTGTTCCACTATGCTCGTAATGAGCTTTCCATCCTTCACCACCGTTCTCATCATTTCTGGCACTGCCCGCTCTACAAATACTCCATCTTCTTCACCCTCGACGGGCAAGCTCACATTGATCGCACTGCACTTCGCCGTCGTGATTTCCGCGCCAAGACAAGACCTGGACAAGTAGATTTGACCCGAGTCGGTAGAATCGAGAAGAATAGTCGGTGCCGAGCCCGTGATTTGGACCGCAAACGAAGGCGAGTTCGTAACGGATACACTTGATACGACTGAATCGACAAGCACAGAGGTCTTGGTGCAGTTCACTGGATTACAGTGAGCTCCCTATATCGGGCATTGAATGGAATGGGAAAGAAATACCAATGTTCACCGCATTGACTTTGCCTTTGACTTGCACGGTTGAATTTTTGCAACCAAAGAGGTTGACGGTATGATTTAATTCAGCGTTATCGACAATCAACCCCGATTCATTCTCTTGGAATTCCTGTCCAGACATGAGTTCTGCAGTCTAAGAATCTGGGATGGAATGCAAAGAAACTTACAATGATCCACTTCGTGCCCTCAAGAGCAATTTTGGCTGGCTTTTTCCCAGCTAAAGCAGCCGGTTTTGCCGGCCTCGATGGCTTCTTCGCCGTCGGTGAAGAAGAGGCAGGAGCAGCGGGCACGGAACTAGATGCACGAAGTTCTGGGTTCTTATGGGTCATTTCCGACTTTTCGACCTTACGCAAGCCCTTCGTTATTTCGCTTCCGCGGTTGAGCTCGGAGAAGACTGCTCCAATACCTGAGGATGGTGCGCCAGAAGCAAACCCGCTCGAAGGAGGAGGTGGCGGTGGAGGCGGGGCACCCGTAGCAGGAACAGCTGCTGAGTACTGACTTACAGGGATGCCCTGGCGAATAGTTAGTCGGTAAAATTAACAATCATGTAATGAGGTGAGTTACCTTTGCATTCCATGTCAGGCCAGTGGTATGGAATTCCATGACATATTTGCGCTGTTCTTCCAACAAGGAAATCCAAGCGCGCACCCATTCAACGTGCTTCGGTTCGCTTGCGAAGATTGTGAGCTGGTGTTGAAGCGAAGGAACCAAGCGCGTACCTCTGCTTGAATTCTTTGATGATCTTGTTGCCATAAAACTCAGCACTCTCCTTCATCTGGGCAACGTGAGGACCTGGCTTTGGTTCCTACGGGTAGACAGAGGTCGTAAGTGAATTGGATTTTCCTTGGTGAGGCCGAAACGAACATACAATATTTATCCAGCCAACGCTTGGGATACCCTCTGAAATAAACATCAAGTGATTGTACCATGTCCTTTCCTTCCTATTGTTATCCGGAAAGCTCATGACGGCCGAAACTTCTTTCGAAGTGGGCTCCTGTAAAGACGCGAAAGCTACCTGATCTGGTTTACTGCATGTAGCTGCCGCAAGAACGATGGCGCGAAGGCCGCTAAAGACCTTCTCTACATGTCCGACCTGGCACTTGCTTGTGAGTTATTACTTTAATAAACGATATATCATTACGCACCTGATCCACGACAAGCGGAGATGTAAAAGACTTGGTAAGCTCAATAAATGGCTTAAGCTTCGTGGAGATGACATTCTCGTCAAAAGCTTCTACACTTTTAGGAACATCCTCGAAAGACTGTAAGGGCGGTGGAGGTGGTGGAGGTGGAGGGGCTCCTGCATGCGAGTTCGGTGCCTGGGGCACAGATATTGGAGAACCATTCTGCGTAACAGCAAGATCCTCGAGTCGAGAAGTAGCGGCTTCAAGCCTGAGGACGAGTTCGAAAATATCAGGGCTTAGGGAATGGTCCATGAGAAAGATCAGATTCACCGTTTGATGATCGTAGCTAGAGAATGCAATCCTCCTTGGGACATTCTTCACGCAGCAGCAGCGGGAGTGAAAAGGGAAAACGGTGACGAGGGAAAGAAGAAAGGGCACGATGCACTTCTCGACGTACCCGCCGCGTTCGCAGTCGGTCCAGTTGCCATCTCGATTTCACGAATCGCGCTTGTCATTGTTTGTGCACTACGCACGTGATGCAAACGCGTCTTTCCATATAAAGTTAATAAACGCGTCTCCCAGTCCTTTTCGGGTGTTTCCTGGACCGGGACGTGAAGACGAGAGGAATGAATCATTATCCTTAACAGAAACTTTACCATCTCCTCGCCAAAACTGAGTCAGTGCGGTGTACACCATTTCTGTATACCTCTGTACATCGATATGCTTTGTCGGCGCGCCGTGAGTCAAGTTCCATCCCATTTGTAATTATTTTGAAACAAGTTGTGCGCAGCATGACATGACCCAAGGTAAGTCTGACTCTACTCTCCGAGGACATGATACCAAAAACGGCTGAATTCTTGGAGAAAAACAGACCTCTGCCGTCGGGGAAAGCCGGGCTGAAGTAATCACGTATAATGCTACCTTTCATATCGGCGCCGCACAGCTGCAGCTCGACTTCATCCTAGTTTGTCCGTGTTATGATTGCAAACGCTTTGCTGGGTTATCAAAAGTGAAATTAGCCTACAAGTGTGAGTATTAAGAGCTAAAAAGTATCCCCGTTATGTGTCGGTTCAGTCGCCTTAAAGTTGTAAGGCGCATATATCCCCATAGTCCTTTGCGTCGAGGCCCTCTGAGACAAATGGGAGCCTCGAGAAATTATCAGCTTATCGCTTGTGAAAGAACCCGAATTGACGCTTCTGTGAATCTATGGCAGTCAGAGTCCGGAGTCATAGTCACTGGCACGCGTTACCGGCGGCAGGCAGGCACCCATGCAACCGAAAGCTCCGTGACCCATCTTCGTCTTTGTACGACCACCTTTCTCAACGCCTTTGTCCTCCCTTCGTCCACCGAAGCTTCTTTATATTGCCCTCTATGGAAGTCGACATTTTGTCTCCTCAGCCTTGTCTACGTGCCGTGTCCATGTCCAGCAAACGCTCTCGTAGTCCGGACTCTCCCAGTCCAATAGAAAGAGCTCTGGTACGTACGCGTGCACCACACCTTTTAGCTCGTTATCTCGAGAACCAAGCCTGATCTACACAACTTCTTGTGCAGAAACGACCATTTCTGGTTACTTCCTACGATATAGACCCATTTTCGGAGCCGCGAGGCCCCTTCAACGAAGAGCAAAGCCGGGCATGGATGCAGATACGGGACGACTTATCCTCTCACAGTCCCGTCTTTACACCTGCACAGTCAGAGTTGGGCACGGATGGTGGAACGAGTGAGACTGACTCACGACATGAGGATGTGCAAATGGTATGCCTTGCCTTTTTTGCTGCTCTTGAAAAATCAGAGCCTGACCTTGCCTTTCAAAAGGATACACCCGACAAGGACTCGGAGCGCTCGCACGGGTCCGCACTCTATAATCATTCTCCTGGAACCCCAAATCAATATTTTACCGTCGAACACACCATGCAAAGTCGACGTTCTCCATTCACGAATGAAAGCGAGTCTTCTAGACTTCAGAGGCTCACGCAAGCTGTTCCTAATATTACCTTGCAACCCGCTACACCGGCGGATGAACCTGTCCACCGTTCACATACACTGCAGCAGACTCCATCGACACCACGTTCGAAACAGGACGGCAACATACCATCTTCTCCCTCTCCAATGACATTAGATCAGGCATCTTCTTCATCATCTCTTAAGAAGCGGCATGGGCGAACACTCGTGTCCATGGGTCCGCGTCCTGGCTGTGAGAAATGTCGACAAAAGGTTCCTGGGCACTGGATGCATTTTGATTAAAGGATTCGGAATGACACCACTCGTACATTTTGTAGGATTCATTTTGTAACGCAAACATTTCCATCCTTCTATTCTATTTGCCTTCACTTATTACGCTAAACCGGAAATTCATTAAAGTTTATCCTTTCTGTCACTCCTTCATTGGTGGGCTTCGTTGAAGCTTCATCCCTTATATTTCCTGCATTATACGTCCGACTAGGTTCATACTCCCTGTGTATTTAAAGCGTCCCTAATCATATGATTGTTCTCCAACAGAACCTAGCTGAGCCCTTTTCTTTGCTTTCTTCCTTCGACGTCGTTCGCGTTCAATCTGTTTGGCTCGTTTCATTCCCTCCTTCGACAGTCCCGGATTCGCTATATGGTCAAGCTAGACAAAAAAACGACTTAGCTGCATACCACTCTCATCGCGTCCAAACATGCCTTCTCGAGAAGATTTTTCCTTGCGATCATTCTGTTGGTTAGGAGAGATCGCGTCTCCTGACAATTTACGCGAATGCCAGTCGGCTTGTGCAACAATTGGACATTATTGGAGGTCTTGTTGATCGATTGACCACCAGGACCGCTGCCTCGTACGAATGATTCCTCAAGGTCGTTCTCGTCGAGTTCAGGTTTCACTCGTCCTTGGCTGGCGCGTTTCAAGGCGGAGAAATTCATTTTGCGCTTTGACGAAATTGGCGGACTCTCGGATGATTCAGCATCAGCATCAGATTCAGTTTTCGTGGTCTCGCTGATTTAGAGGGAAACGACGCAAGGAGTGTCATCCATGTACGAAGATGATACATAGTGAATAAACGGGGGAAGCCAACCACCTACGGCACGAAGGATGGAACTCACGCCACCGAACAGCAACCTCCAGTGACCTTCTGAGAGCTCTTGTTCTTCATGGCCCCTCTAATTGATTCGTTTGAACCAAGCTCCGTATCTTTCGTTATCCTCAAACCTGGAAAGGAAAGTTAGCCCATGACTGTTTACGATACCCGGCATAACAATAACTCACTCCAGACTTCTCTATCCGACCCTGATCGATCCTGCACCTGTGACGAGGGAGCCTCCATTTTTTGCGCTTGGACGATATTTCGCCGTAAGATGTCTGCGACCTCCTGGCCAAGTTGGATGCGGGAGGCGTACGCCTTCGGGTCCATTATGGAGCGCCCTTCTCGGAAATCATTCCTGATTTTCTCCTGAAAAGCTAGTAGACAATGCTAAATACAAAAGAAGAGATATTCAATTAGATGACATACCACTTAAAACTCGCTGGTCTCCTGCACCCAAAAATGGGGTTGAGTCGTTTGGGCTAGATTAGCTTGGGGAAAGCGCACCTTGGAAAGTACTTGAAGCTGTTCTGAAGAGCAAGCGATATGTTGCGCGAGCAGAAGCACGAAGATTTGGTGTTATTGACATGCAAGCTCTGTCAATTTTCCAAGCCGGGCGATGGAAGAAGTGGAGGTGCAAACTCAACGTGGGTTTCAACTTTCCGGGTCGCCGTATCCGAGAGTCGTCGTCAGAGACCGAAAATCCACGTGATTTAATAATAACCCCAAAGGGATATCAATAAATATTCATGGAATGTAGGAATGTCAATGAGCATAGCTCGTCATAATCCAGGAGACTGACTGAAAGACTTGTGCTATCCGAAGTCACGAACGTTTGGAGGGCAGCGGTTGATATATTTTTTTAGCAACTACTCTATGCTACAAAAGGGCTTTGAACATCCAAATCCTAGGTTCGTCGTTTTCTTACTTTCATTCTACTTTGGCACTCGAATGCGATACGACGACCGGCATTCTCTCGCAAAGTCAACCTATTCTCCTGCATATCTCATTGTCTCTCGAAGAATACTCTCGACTCTACTTACGAGTCAAAGAAAGGTGTAATTATTCAAAGGTGAGGTGGCCTGTAGCCTCCAATTGCATATTCCCAGGTGTTTACACCGACCAGAAGTCTGGCAGACGAGGAAAGTAGATGTATCTTGAAATGGACCAGCTTTTCAGCGAGAGAATGCATGGAAGGTGGATTGGGGATCTTTCCTATTAAAGGCCACATTGACGAATATTAGTCGAATAAGCAGGAGGCAGCCTTTGAGAAAGTAAAGAAAAGGACAGGCTCACTGAGATATGCCATAACCTGCCAGTAATCCTCGAAGAGTACTTTCTCCATACTCAGCCGTGTTATACCGACAGGGAAGAAGTAAGAAACATGTTTTCTAATTGATCAAGTGCTCGAATGTGAGCCTTTCTATTTGCATGTGCTCGCTATACTCAATGCTCGTATTGTATCGGCGCATGCATGGAAATCACAGTGTTGCGAAAATTGACGCCCCAATGTCAACGATTTTGTTGTTAAAGTGGACCTGCTGTGCTTGGAACGAGGGTAGGCGAAGAGCTTCATTTGTTTCTTGTGCGCCGCATGATGTAGTGGCCCGGAAAGAGCTTATCCGCAAGCAATAGAACTATTCGTTGGCTTTTGTGAGTGGTACGATATCGTGAAAAGCTGAGGTCTTTTTTGAGGGAGACTTTGAGAGAGATTGTGGCGAGAGACGAGGCAGATGAGCCTGACTGACCTGAGGCTCTCAGGGGCTCGGGGAATTAGGACGGAGGCGTGCCCAAAAGAGAAGGGGAGGGAGAGAGACAGAGTCACGCCCGAGAAAGCGCCCGAGTCGACTGCACCGTTGCTGCTCTCGACCTTCTCCTCGACCGTGCATGAACGTTGACTCTCGTCCTCAAGCTCAATTTTTACTGTCTTCCAGCTCGAATTTGGTAGCATAACATCTAGTGGGATCCTTGCAACTCGAATCAGCCGTCTCAGCGTGTAGTTAATTTATCAGATGGGCTTCGATCCAGTGCGAGACGCCGTCCGCAACTCGCCTCTTTCACAACCTCTCTCTTTGCCCTCGCCACAAGCCCCCTTCACCCCAATTTCTTCGGCGTCAACATCGAATTCTTCACCCAAATCCTACTTTACAAGCCCTCGTGTTGCTACGTCCGTCATCCCCTCTGCAGCGAACGTCGCACAGAGCCCGACGTGTTCGCGCCGTGCGACAGACCTATCTGTCTTGCTTAATGCAGATGACCACGTTCCTTCCCCTTCCTTCCAGCGCCGGCCGAGCTCCAGCGACAGCATCGCCGCCAGTCCAAGTTTTGGAACTCCACGACCCCGCTCTGCCCACTTGTCACACATTCTTCAGTCAAATGGTGCTGACAATTCTCCATCTTCTATCTCTTCCTTTGCACACCTCCCACCACCTCCCCCTCCGCTCGTTTCGACTGGTTCTCCCCTACAGCGACCCCGCGAACGAGACTTACTCCCACCTTCCATCTCGCGTAACCGATCCGTGTCTTCGGTACTGAGCGTAGACTCGCTCACAAACCGACAAAGAGACGGCCCTGTGCCACGACGTGCTTCTTCGTCTTCAGTCGCTTCTGGTTCTTATTCCTCGCCACGAACCCCCGAGATCGGTCGAATGTCTTTGTCTAACGCTCCTCTTATCTACTCGAAGGATGCGTTTGACGGGCCTAAGCCGCAAGTCGTTGAATTCGCACACCCGCCTCCCGTCAAGCGCACGACCATTCCCTACGCGCCGCGACAACGTAAAAGTGCACCCGGCTCCGTCCTTGTACCAATATCCTCTGAAGAAAGGGAGTTCTACAGGACCTTGAGCAAGAACCCCTTACGAGAACGAGCAAAGCTTGGAAAACGGAAATTAGACGCGATGACAAATGGTACACTCCTATCGCGCGGTGCACAGGAGCCCATGGCCAAGCGTCCAATGGACAGGGGTGTGGTCGCTCAATATTGTATGTCTTCTTCCCGATGTTTCTTCAAGGCTCATAGCTGACGTGGATTGGTAGATAACCAAAGACCTGACGTCGGGGTAACACAGCGGCAACAATCGCCTATTATCGGCCTGAAAAACTTTAACAACTGGGTAAAGTCGGTGCTCATTGCACGCTACGCACATCCCGCTTTACACGGGGATGATAGTAGCGAGAAGAAAGGGAAAGATGGGAAGTTCCAATTTAGCGGAGGAGGCAGAGTGCTGGACTTGGGTTGTGGGAAAGGGGGTGACCTAAACAAGTGGCAAAAGGCGAGGGTGAGGGAGTATGTTGGTGTCGGTAAGCCTTAATGTCTGTATACTAATGTGACTGATGCTAACGCAGTTCAACAATTCACCAGACATAGCCGAAATATCCGTCAACCAAGCTCGCTCCCGGTACATGTCGTCAGCAGCAGCAAACCCAACGAAGGGCTCTTCTCGTTTCGTAGCTCATTTTGCTGCTATTGACTGTTTCAGCCACTCCCTAACCGAAGTCACCGACCTCCCCATTCCGCCTCGGGCTATGCCTTTCGACGTGGTTTCCATGCAATTCTGTATGCACTACGCGTTTGAAAGTGTGCAGAAGGCAAGGCTGATGTTGGAGAATGTCACGAGGTTCCTGAGGAAAGGCGGGCGGTTTGTGGGGACGATACCTAACGACAAGCTCCTCTTGTGCGTCTGAAGTAATTCTTTTCTCATTATTTATAGAAATTTACCTAGGGATCTTACAGAGAACGCCTTGATGCACTTCCGCCCGACCAAGAACCCAACGACTTGACATTCGGCAACTCAGTGTACCAAATTAAATTTGATGAGCGAGAGCGCCGACCTAAATTCGGTCAGCGATATTCTTTCTTCCTCAAAGATGCCGTAGAAGACGTGCCGGAATATGTCGTGCACTGGGACAACTTTGTCCAGTACGTTCTCCTCCCCCCCCCCCTCCTTTCTCATTATTAGGCCCACAAACAACTCACCTGAAACAATTGCCTCCCTTTTTTGTCCTTGTTTTTGCAGAATGGCATCGGAGTACCAACTAAAACTGTTGTACAAGGCAGAGTTCCACGACATCTATGCTGAACACAGCGACCATCGCGAATTTGAACCCCTGCTGCGGAAGATGAAAGTCGTTGATGAACAGGGTGAGAGCCAGATGGACGAAGACCAATGGGAAGCTGCTAGTGAGTTGTCGGAATCTCATTTCACAGTTTGTGGGCGAGTATTCAAGTACTCTTTCTTTAGACGTGTATATTGGTTTCGCTTTCGAGAAAGTCTAAGTGGCGGTTGACTACCTTTCTCTTGTCTTTATCCTATTCATCTTGTGCCTCTGGTCTCACTCATCTTCAAATTATCGAATTATCTACTACTGCGTATAGTCCTGGCGATTCGATTGATACTTCTACGCTTCCCCTGTTGGAGTTAGCCTAATAACTTCCTTTCTTATTCTTCACCTTTCACTATTCAGGCTCCGGAACCGAACCTTATCTTACTATCACGACACCTTACGCCTCGAAGTATTAATAAACAAGGGACTACGTTTATTGTATCCGTACAGTAAATACATTCCAAGAAGCTTAAAATCAGAATAGCGATGTTGTACTCGCTTTGGGTAGAACTAACTCTCAACACGATGCAACGGTCGGAGAAGTGGGGAGAGTTGATGGACAGAAGGGAGAACCTTAGATAGTGTATGAAGCGAAGGGAATGCAAGCGCCGAAACAAAATTAGAACAGAGAAAAAATGGACGCAAAAAAAGTTTATAGCCAGAAATGTACATATACGACAGAGAGCAGCATAGATAAGAATCCCTTGCAAACCAAAATAGAACAGTGCACGATCACTCTTGACCGAAACCCATTGTTTCTTCAACAGCCCAAGTAAGCTTCTGCTCCATGATCTCGTAGTTCGTATACGGAGGGAGGTCGATACGGTTGAAGCATGTCTAAGAATAGGATATAGATACATTAGTATTATCACTTGAAATGGTGTATTGCAAAGCGTACGTGACTCTTTGGCAACTGAGACGGGTCGCCCGACTTCTCAATTGTGAATCTTCTTGGACCATCCGATCCCTGGAGGTCTTTGAACCCGTTGACCGGTATCCTCGACGTACCAGTCGCAAATTGCAGGAGGCGAGATTTCTTCTCGGGCGGCCAGGCCCGAACGATCTTCCAAAACCATTGGATTACTTCATCAGTCATCTCGTAGCCACGATAGTCAGTGAACTTGTTCCAGTCGTCGCTGATGATCATAAATGAGGTTATAGTCCACAAATGCTCGACCGAATCACTTACACGTCGATTTCGGACATTCCTCCTATCAAGAGCTCCACTTCCCGCTCGTCAAAGACCATGACAAGGTCTGGAGGTACAAGTTCGAATAACCCAGTAGTGAAGGCGTCGAACTGCTCTTTCACTCTCTTAAATATTCGGTAGTGTACCACCGCATCCACGTATTCAGCCTTGTTTTCCTCTGTGACCGTTATCTCGCTTCCTCCCGGAGCTAGGTCAATATTGACGTGCTCTCCAAACCGCTCCTCAGTAGTGGAGAAGGTTTCATCGAGTATATCAGTAATATCATTATCGCTGGCGAAGGTCAATGAGTCACGTAAATCATGAAGGACCATTTTAGTGACTCACAGCATCCACCGCAATCCACGGAAGAGTTCTGCATCAACACTTTCAAGGTCTTCGATGTGAACCTTCTTCTTGAGAATGATTTTGTAGAAGCTGACAATGAAGTATGCGTCCAGGAATCGACGGTGAAAGATGGCAAGACCCATGACACGCCCAATGAATCTGAAATAATTGAGATGTTCTGGGTTGATTCCAGAGGCAGGATTAATCTGGAGGGTGTAATTGTCGACCGCTGAGTACTCAAAAAGACAGTAAGATGGGTTGAACATTTCATGTGAGAGGAGGAAGAAGAATTCCCTGAAAGGCAACGCGTCAATGACTGGTAAAACCATTGCTAATGATCGAAGAATCCTACCTCGATACGCCTCCGTAATCCAGACCATCCTCGCCATCAAACTTTATCATCAATCGCTTTTTCAGGTCGGCTGGAGACTGGCGCATGATCTCGGCATACGAATCTTCGAATAAATGATTGCGTCGTACTCGAATCTGGCAGTTACCAGGTATGGTGCGCATTGATGGCTGGCTTCGGAAGTATATTAGTTTCCTGCGGAAGTCTCGCTTGTATTGCGGGACATTCTGTTCAAGTGACGAAGGAAGGCGAGGGTCATCCCATGTCGTTGTCTTTGTGCTAAAATGAGATACAATTGAATTGAGGCGATTGATCATGACATAATGCAGCACGAAACACGCACTTGTGATCAACTAGTTGAGCGAGGGAGCGTTATGCGAACCAGTCAGAAATGGTCGTGAAGGTGATGAATAGCTTTTGATAAACTCACCGAAGTATACGCGAGATGTCGCAGTAAGTCGCATTTCCCATCCAGCGGGGAGCGGACCAAGTGTACTGCTACTGCTAGACGAAGAAGCGGTGGTATCCGTAACATTGCCGGGCCTACTCCATGAAGTCGAGCGCGTCCTGAACACAATGCAAGCGTAAAATTATCAGACCGTAAAGCGAAAACAAGGAAATAAACATACGTGTGGTCAACATAGTAAGGCCTGCCGTTTGGTGTGTAGCGCATTTCCCAACCTGGAGGCAAACCACTGCTATTGGCAGGAGTTGGTGTCTGAGACGACAGGACGTCATCTACGAGCGCCCTATTTTGCATGGGCAGCTGTATGAGATGGATTAACGATGCATTCTTCAGAGCGGAGAAGAGTACGATCGACTCACTTGTTGAGACTGTGCTTGAGGCTGCGATGGTTGAGCGGGAGCTGGTGTTCTACTGGGAGCTGGACGATTAGGATGATGCCACTAGTATCGCAGGCGGTAGTGTTAATGAGGCCAGATACCAAAATGCGAACGACTTGGTCAAGTACCTGAGTCTGTCGATTTACATGGTCGACATAATAGCTTCGTGCGAGGCGTCAAATATTGCAGCTTCAATGGGACTACAAGCGACGCGACGTACCGACGGCCAGCTTGATCCTGCCTCACTTCCCACCCTGAGGGCAGGGGACCGTGAGGGTCGTCGGCTGCCAGGGCAGCATTGTTGGGACCAGGTGGGGCCATGCACGAGCAACTGCTACTATATGTTTATAATGAGCAGTCGAAGAGAGGAAGGGTAGGGGTAGGTGGTGGCGGAGGTGAGGAAGGTGAAGGTGAATAAGCTGCTGAACGATGAGATGGACGATGTCGACGCCGATCTAGGAGCAGTGTGACTATGCGTGAACGTTCAGTAGCCGGGCAAAGTAACCCGACCGTCCCTGCTCACTGACGACCATCAATGATCGTATACGTATCCGTTTTTCTCTCAAATTTAGCACTCGAAATTAATCTGTTGATTCCTTTGGCTTCTGTCTTGAATTGGCGAGATGCAATTATTTGCTATTTCCCGTACTAGTACTGTAGGCGTCGTGCCGTTCACACGCACACGCACGATGGGCCACTCGTCGCTGCACTGCTCCCACTATCTCAGTTATTCAATTCATCCTACCTGCTTCTAGTACGACAGTCAGGAACAATGACTTGCGATAGGCATGGCGTTCCGTGCGGCTCAACAAACTTGTCTCTGGTCACCTGCTCCGTGTCTTCAATTTAAAGTGCAACAAGTACCGTTGAATCCGTGGTTTCGTTTTTAATATTTATATGTCTGTACGGAGTCGAAGGGTCATGTAACTACCATTATGGAAAGCCCCTCCGACACTCCAAAGTCCCCAGAGCCTCGAAAGGAGCGATCAGCCCCATTGGGCTTTGCCCTTGGAGAGGCTTCAAGTTCAAAGATGGCTGTCGATCGAATCAAACTCAAGGAAAATGTTGGCTTAGAAGAGTTCTTCGAGGCTCAACAATCGGGATTGGAACTGGTAAGGTGCCAGTGTTCGGCGATGCTTTTCGTCCCGGGTATTGATTGATTTATCTTCAGGATCCAAGAAGAAATCGTCAAATTCTCCTCAAACTCGATGTCTATGTCTTGTCCTTGATGTTCATCACGAGCATGTTGCAGTTTCTGGACAAAACGGCCATTAATTACGCAAACCTTTTCGGTATTCGCTCAGATATAAACCTCTCTGGATCACAGTTCTCTTGGCTTGCCTCGATCTTCTACCTCGGATACTTGGTATCGCAATTTCCCGCGGCATACATTCTCACCAAGTTTCCTTCCGGAAAGGTCATGGGCATATGTACGGTTCTGTGGGGTGTAGCCGTTATCGTTTTCCCATGGTCCAAAGATTTTGCTGGTTTGTTCCTTGCGGAATTTTAAAAGAGCATCGTTAATGCTTCTTGAGTATTTAGGGGCTGCTGCTTGTCGGTTTCTGTTGGGTGTTTTTGAGGCTCCAATAACTCCCGGTATTACTATTGCTATGGGTCATTGGTGGACAAGAAGCGAGGCTCCTTTACGCTACAACTTCATCTATTCAGCATTAGGATGGGCAGGGATTCTGGGTTCTCTCATGAGCACAGGAATCAGCAAGGACAGCGACGCTGGGCCAGTGAAGCGTTGGCAATTGATTTTTGTCGTGGTGAGCATCAAATATACTCGACCAAATCTCGTGGATAGCTCATCTACATTTAGCTCGGTGTGTTAACTACGGTCTGGGGCTTCATACTCTTTGCCCTTCTTCCTGACTCGCCCGTGGATGCGAAATTCTTTAAACACGAAGAACGTGTGCTCGCAGCTTCAAGAGTGGCGAGTAATCAAGTTGGGCGAGTCTCAGATTATCTAAGCTTTTTTTCGTCGGGTCTGACAGTACTCAGAATCAAATCTGCAAAGTTCAAGCTTTACCAAGTCAAGGCCGCTCTTTTGGACTTCAAAGTGTACTGTATCGTGATCAGTGTCTTCGCTGCCGGAGTCCCGTTCGTATCATTCCCCAGTTACCTGTTCTACTTCTTACTCATGAATAGCATTGGTTTCGTTTCAGTAATGGCGTTATAAGTAACTTTTCGTTAGCCGTCCCTCAATTGAAAAACGGAAATGAGATTTGCTAATTTGCAAATTAGCACAGAGATAATAAGCAGTCTGGGATTCTCAACGATTCGAACAACACTCATGGACTGCGTAGCTAACGCCTTTCAAGTCATTGGTCTCCTCATCGGAGGCTACGTCGCTACTTCCGCTCCAAATTGCATGTATCTCTATACTATTTACTACTGGCGTATCCTATTCACTCACCATTGATTACCAGATCGCATAATCGTCGCAACAGCCGGGAATATCATTTGTTTGATAGCTGCGGGTTGCCTTGCATTCCTCCCTTCGGACAAAAATTGGATGAGGCTGGTGGCATTTTGGTAAGTTGTCCGATTCTCGGTTTTACAATGAAATAAAGTTCAACGCGCCTCCAGGTTCACGGATATGGGGGTATTTTTTCTCTCTTTCTGCGCTCAGCTCAATAAATCTTATACCTTCAAGTCTATTAGCTTTGCTCTCAGCTTAGTGAGCGTTTTCGTTCGCTAGCATATGTTCGCACCATTGAATGATTGCCATAGAATATCATTTCAGTTAATGTACGCTCTCGTTCTTTTCACTATTATTAACCCAATTGCCTATATTACGGTTTCAAGATGTCTGGTTGTGAGTTATTCGATACCTTTCCAAAGCGAATGGAGCCTCATGAAATCTCGCAGATACCAAGAAGCAGACGGCAAATGCTTTGACTTTCATCGCCTGTATGTCATTCGGAATTCTCGACTTCAATCAGGCATTGACCCCAAACACAACCCGAAAAGACTGCGTTGGAAACGTTGTGGGCCCGCAGTTCGTGCTTCAGAGGCAGGCACCTCAGTTTACATCGGCAACCAAGGTGCGTCATCATGGATAATAGGTAGCTCGTTGAGGAGGCTCGTTGACTTCTTGAAGGCAATGTTGATTGGATGTAAGCATCCTTTAAACCATTCAATTCCGTGCCATGAGACCCTCACGACGCATGCCAGTCGCAGGAAAACTAGTCTGCCATGCTGCACTAGGAATTTATATGCTGTGCGTGAACAGGAGTCGAAACAACGAGTTGCATAAGACTGGCGTGGTCGACGCTGAAAAAGAAAAACGTGATGCTGAAACAAGGGGAATGCTTGATCAGACAGAGTTTGAGAACAAAGCGTTTAGATATGTATTGTAGTAACGGATAGATGAAAACCTATTTATACATGCTTCATGGGGTTTGCAATCTTAAAGGGAATAACCTAAATGCTTGATATCCTTGCCTGCCACAGTACGATCAGAGTTTAGCAGATTTCTGCCAGTCTTTGAGCCACTGAGAAACATCATCCTTCGAACGCTGGACAAAATGTTAATGTGTCTGAAGCACAGCTTAGTCTGAACACACGTACCTTGATGACAGCATCGTGAGCACGGATGGTATCCAAAGCCTGATGCAGACCAAGGTTGAATTTCGACACATCCTTGTCCTTGAAGAACTCCTCCAAATCCTTCGCATCAGCCTCCGTAGAGAGACTGTGGAAAGAGTACTGCACAAGGGTTTAGTTGTGTAAGCGCACATGAAAACGGCGAACTTGATACACACCGAGATCAAATGCGTGAGTTGTGTGTTGGCAGAGAAACGGCGATAGAACTGATTTGTTTTTGAAAAAAGAAGTAAAACGAGGTCAAACAACGTTGCCTTCACATTGATTCTCTAACCTACTTCGTCATAGTTTTCCTTGAAGAAGTTAGCCATGCGGCGACGTGTCTTAATATTATTCGCCAAGAAAGCAATAAACATGTAAACGTCCTGATCCTTGGCGCCCGACAGAATAAACTTGAATGTTTCATCGACGAGAGCGTCATCAGTCGCTGCGCACAGGGCGGCACTGATAATTGGCATAGGGTTAGATTTTCAAGAATTGTAGAAACGCTGTTCGGAATGCCTTACATAGCGGCAGACTGAATAATTAGATATCGTTAATTTTGAAACAGGTATGACGGGCTGAACGGCTCACCCTAGTCTGGGGCGTTTTCGGCTTCTCAAAAATACCTTTTATGGCTTCATACTCTGCGCGTCCACCATGTTTAACCGACGTGGTGTACGTTGCCCTTTCCAAGTCCAGGGCGATCGCTGAATCATCGCCGGTTCTGATAAACTCAGCAAATCTGCTCGTAAGCTCTTTAACAACTCTGCACTGAGCATTAACCCATATTCACGAAAAAAAAAGAACCAGGGTCGCACTTAGGTTCATCAGCAGCAGCCGCATTAGCTACAGCTAATGATCTTAGCTGCTTCTCGTCCGCAGAGTCGGTATCCTTGTAGTCATATCCAAGTTTTTCTACCAAAGGTGTATAGATGGCCTACAAAAGGTTAGGCGATATGTAAAAAGAAGTAACAGAAATGACTCACCGAGCGGAACTTTTTCAAGCCCTCGTAAACCTGTTGGAAAGAAATGAATACCCCGATTAATTTAATTCTCTGACATAACGATGTACCTCTTTGTCTTCCCAGAAAACGTTAGCAAGATCGGTTATATTATCGCGAATACTCTGCCATACCAAGACTTTGAGACGGTGAGCAATCGTCACTATATAAGCTAAAAACTCATAACTCACACTCTTTCTCGTGCTTGAAATCGTTGGTCAGAGTTAGCGCCGCGCTGAGCTTTCCAAAGGTGGCGTTCGCAAGAGCAAATATGTCATTGATCAGGCCCATACGATCGTTCAAGGAGAATACAGAATTTGGCTTTGCAGCCTCAGCACCAATCTTCGCCAGACGCTCTGTCGGGTACAGGACACGGTCTGCAAAGCGTGAGCACGGTTTTCCTATAATTTAGGAGCCTACTCACAAACCCCCGTGGTATCAGCGTTCAACTTATACGGCTTGCTCGTGTCCAAAGGAATGGTAGTTTCCTTCTCCGTAAGGAGAATTCGGTTGACTTCGAATTTTCCGTCGGAGTTGTACGAGGCAATGTTGAGAGGGATTTGCCTTTCCGTTGGGTCCTTGAACGTTGATCACGCATATATTCATAAAACAACGTACCAGATTGTTTGATTGTCATTTTCCTTGGCAGGGCCGGTCTCGAGGAAACGATCTTGACGGACGTGGATGGATCCCTCCTTCTCCGTTACGGTGACGAGAGGATAACCCACTTTTCCGACCCAGTTCTCCATCATGGTAACAATGTCCTTACCTGAGAAAAAGTTAGTGAGGCACCAGGCTTGCAATCGGCACATAGGCCATTTACCCGATGCTTTGGCGATACCATCCCACAGGTCCTTGCTAACGCTGTTCGCATATACATGTTTCTTGAGATACAAAGATACGCCATGGAGGAACGTCTTTTCACCGACAAAGGCAGAAAGCATTCGGAGTACTATTTACAATCTCTGTTAGTGAAGTTAGAATCAAAATCAATTACTTTCCAACACAGACCGGAGCCAGCCTTTGAGTATGATAATGCATCGAAAATCTTGAATACGACAGTCAAAATTCCCCTGTATGTCCATTGGCAGACTCAGACATACCTGGTTGACTTTGTTCGCATCAGGACACTCCACCTCGATAGGATGCGACGATAACTTGGCATCGAGGTCGAGTGCTCTGCTTAGATGCTCGTTGATGAACTCGCTATATACTTTCCATTCCGGGAAAATCCTACATACTATCAGACTGCTGAGGAGTCTGGTGCTTGTGAAACTCACTTGTCTAACAGTGGCTAGATGAGTTGACGTTGGCAGGAGAAAATGCACAAAAGGCTCACCGATGGTAATAACTTCGCCCATCTATAAATTTCAAGGTATAAGAAGGGTAAATAAGTAGCTGCGACGATACACTTACTAAAGTCGCAAATCCTTAAAGAAAATTTTCATCAGCAGCCCGTAGAATACATTGGAATAGGATTCTACCTTCATTGAGATACCTGTAAAGATATGTTATTTAGGATACTAAGTTTAGAACAGAGAAGTTTACGAACAAGTTGTCCCACCAAGCCATTGTCTGAATATCCGTTAGCCATGCTTAATAGAGTATAGGCTTCTGAACGTCGAACGTACGGTAATATCCCCGAACCACATGTGAGCGACCTGAAACTTAACCGTTAGCCCCGGAAGTCCACGACTGAATACCAACTAACGTACTTCGTGACTCTGTACCGTTGCAACACGTTTCTGTGCGTTGATTCCAGATTTCTTTGGGTCTAAGCAGAAAGCGGTTGTGCGACCAGTTATGAGTCCCTAAGAATTGTAAACAACCAAGAAATAAGAAACGATCCAGGATCTTATTGAGTTGACCATACCCAGTTCTCCATAGCGCCTGCATCGAAGTCGCTTGCCTAAATACCAAAATTCAGTGCTGACCATGCTTCATTTCTCCAAATTACTGACAATAAGAGTATCCAGCTTTGGCAAAGGGTATTCAATGTCGAACATTTCTTCGTATAAGGGAAGCACTCGTCGTTTGACATCAAGAGCGAATTCAGCCTGGTGGATATAGTCTTTTGTAGCTGGATGAAGAACAAGCTGGAGGTAAGTGGCGTTCTCAAATGAAGATAAAGCGAGTGCGAACCATAGATACGCAAAGGTCTCTTTGTTCCGCTTATGGGGCTCGTGTATGAGGTCTCAAGATACTCGAATTCGCCGTTCGCAAATGCTACCAAGTAACTGGACATCTGATCTCCGGTAAGAAACTCAATGCTTACTCGTATACTCTAGTTCGACGTACCGGTGGAGTCTTCGCAAACTTCGTGATCTTCCATTTATCTCCTTCAGCAGCGCCGGCTACATATGTAAGATTGAGCCTGGCAGCGCCAAAGGACGGCAAAGTTTACTCACCGAGAGTATACGGCTCCTCGGAAGTGGCATTCATATTGCTTAAGTTGACCGTGTCTGCACGCGAGATCATGGTGACACTGTACGTGGCCTTGAGCAAGGGCTCATCCCAACAGGGGAATGCCCTTCTAGCGGCAGTTGACTAAGAGGAGACCCATCACGCACACAGAGGCGAAGCAAAAGTATGATCGCTCACCTCGAACTGAGTCAACGTGTAGTATGACTTTTTATCCCCCTTCTCCCACGATGAATGGTAGTATCCCATCATAGACCCCGTGAGCTTAGCATTGAAGTCAATCTTGACCGACACGTTTGATCCAGCAGGCAGGGATGTCGGAAGCTCTAATGTAGTCCTCTCCGATTTAGCATCAAAAGACTGATCCTTCGGAGTCAGTTCAGTTGCATGTGCACTGGACTTGATGACTATGCTCTTTAGGTCGAGAGAAGAAGTATTAAAGACAAGCGAAGACGTTTCCTCCTGAATGTCCAAATCGATCGTGACCGATCCGCTGAATTCGAGCTTCTCCAGGTCGGTCTTAATTGTCACTTTTTAATATAGCTCAGCCCGCCACATCATCCAGCATTGCTAATGCAAGAGAAGGCTCACGGTCATAATGCTTTGGCTTAGCATCCGTCGGTAGGCGATGTTCATTCGGAGTGCTCGAAGTAGTGGTGGATCCAACTGTAGACATGGCCTTTGGGTGAAATGCACAGCAGTTACGTCGAGCGATGGGCTTTGCAGAGGGAGTAATTCGAAGATGGGATGTCGAGAGTGGCGAGGGAGGTGAATTAAGGAGAGTCTGGACAGGCCGTCGGGGATAATGATTTACGTGACGCGTCGCTACTTTCGGCTGTAGGACATCGCTGGAGGAAGAGATCTGCAGCTGGCCCGCAGGAGTGCGCCTGTTTGTTCGCCCTAATGTCTGGCATCTTAAGATGCTCGAAGAGCGTAGCATCCGTCACTGCGGCAGTATGAAAGAAAGGACAAGGAAAAAGGATCCGTCCTACTTTCCGTTTTCTTCTTCTTCTTACTCGTCGCGTCGATCTCGGTGTGCAAGCGACAGCCCTGAGCGGTCCACCTCTCCGCAAAAAAATCATTTTCATCTCAATATTGCCCTGGCTCAGTCATATATCACAGTAGCTCACATTTCAATTACACTAAGAGGTTGTTAATATGAGGCATTCATACACAGATCAACAGTTCGTTTTCATGAGAGAAGAGTGGGGGATAGGATGGAACAGAAAGAAGGACTATATTCTTCTACTAAGCTCGGAGGTGCTTCGGGAAAATCGATGGCAGTGGTGCGTTGAAGAGAGTACGCGGCAGCTTTTTCGAAGAAGAATTGACGTCATGAGACGCAATGACGAGCTGAGCGAATTTACAGATTTCCATGTTAGCATGAGCAGTCGAGCCAAGTTCAGTATCAAGCCGCCTGCATATGTTCGCATAACAAGTCTCTAGCTCAAAAAGATTGCTGTAATGAAATACGCTGCGGATTGATATGAGAAAAGAAAAGAAAATTGGAAGTGTTCATGTCTTACTTTTCTTTTTTTAGTTGCTGAAGATCGAGAACGGCTTCATGAATCAAAGTGTCCCTTGCAATCCTTACATCGGATTGCATCGGCTTGACTTTGTTGGTAATTTTGCGCACCATCGCCTGGCGAAGAAATCAATACCGTGCGAATTGAGGAAGACAATCTAAGAAGATCCTGACATGGTGTATTCCATCAAGCACCTAATTTCAAGGCGTTAGATCTATTTTATCAAAATAATAAATCAATGGACCAACCTTTATTATGTCCTCCATTGCAGGATCTTTCTCGTGCTCTCCAATGTCTAGCACAGTACCTTCATAATTGATAGGAGAGACAGGCTTCACTCGAGAGCGTGATGTGTTCCCTTCCGAGTGTATAGGTTAGCATACCATTGGGAACCAATTCATGACCGAAACCGATTATCAATTTACCAGTAGATAGTCCCCCAGGCTTTTCAACGTTCTTACGTTTCATATTAGATTCCACAAATCGCACTCTTTCAGCTTGTTCACGCTTAGACGATTCGATGAACGGAGATTCGGACGTGGACCGAACATCGTTCACTTCAACCTTTTTGATCCGTTGCTTGGCAGCCGCGCGTCTAGCCTGGAGCGATTGAAGCATTTCCCCGATGTCATCTTCTACGACCCCCGAGTCAAACTTGTTGAGTTCAATATTGTCGTTCATAGGAGCCGCAGCGTGCTGCATGCTGGGAGATCCAATAAAGCGCGCGTCGGGGTCGTCGCCACAAGAAAACACGGCTGGAATATCGAGCGGGCTTTCAAGGAAATCGTGAGGCGGTTTGTCTAAGCCCTCATTGCCATGCGCGACTGCGTCTGTACAGTCAAACACTGGAACATCGAAATCGCGGGTGATTTGAAGTGGGTCGACGGTGATTTCTGTTCCAACATCGACATCGATACCGCATTTATCGAGGCTACGAGGCTTGGATAGTGGTATGTTTAGTGTCCCCCTGTCGGGACTTCTCGCCTCTGACTGCGAAACCTGCTCGCAATTATGAGCATGTCAAAACAGTGTCGCAAATAATTGACTTACGGAAGGACTTGTTTTGAGCTTGTTCGAAGGTAGAGATTGGAGTGGTTTTCTGGCTTGGTCGGTCGTCTTTGGGGTACGTTTGGGTACCGTCTTTTCCGGCTTGCCACCCTAAATAAATTATCGTCAAAAGAGTAAATATGGGGGGAAGTGCTTCACGAGACCTTCGACGCAAGTGCAGCTTTGATGTTCTCTTTCTTTTTGGATTTCTGTGTAGCAACAGGAGTCGACTTGGTACTCGGGGCGGAGACTTTATTTCCGAGATCAGGCGAGGTCGAAACGTCGTTGACGCCTTGTATAAGCTCTTCCGCGTTTGGATGCTTCTTCACTAATCTTTTGCTAGAAAATTTCGACTCGTTGTCCTTTTCTTTTGGTGTAGGTCTCTTCACTGAGTCATCAACCCGAGCTTTTTTGGAGGTTGTCTCTAGCACATCAACGTCGCTTTGCTGCGCAGGCCTCTTTTGGGACTTGGAAGGTTCAACAGATATTGGTGACAAGTTTTTTGCCTTCATACGAGAGACAAACGACTTTAAATTCGGCGAAGGGGAGGAGCCTTGAGCCTTAGTAGCAACGGTTCTGGAGGCTCTCGGAGTCTTATCTTGATCTTCATCCTCGGTATCGAAAATCGTAAATATCTCACGAAGAGGAGCTGTATGAGATTTATTCTTTGAAGAGTCATGAGCGTTGTTGAATTGTACCGTGGAGCCGCTGGCTTTTATGGATGTTGGGACGGCAATACTTGGCGGCAGGTAATCGTCGAGCTTTGTGCTTGTGGAAAGAGTTGCAGTGCGTTTTGGTCTTGGAGTTGTGGCATCGTCACCTTCTTTATCGTCTTCTGTCAGCTTTTTATCTTTAGGCACCTTGCGTTTAGGCGTGCTGGTAGTTTGTGGCTTGCGTTTCGTCGCAGCTTTCTTGCTTTTCGCGATGGTCGGCCTTTTCTTGGTCGTAACGGATGGCGTCTCAGTAGATTCTCCTAACCCCTCGACACCGACACCTGCCTAATAGCAAAGATGTCAGAATGTTTGTGAATGAGGTACAGACAACCCACAGTTTCATTTACTGCGATGCGCTCTTCCGCGGCAATCGCTGGAGGAATCCCTCGTTTCTGAGAGACTAACTCTTCCGGTTCCGAAAGTTCGTCATCGCTAGCTCCAAAAACGGTAGTATCGAGTTTTCCAGGCTTAGAGCTTAAGAATTCTTGTGGTTGGGGAATATCTAACGTAAAAGCGAGTGATGTTACTCCACGAATCCACCCACGAAAGTGGCATACCATTCGTAGATTCCTTATCGCAAACCATCCCATCCCCGGCTGTAAGCTTTGGTTGCTCCACGTCCGAAGTACCTGTTCAGCTATCATTACAATCCACGCCTATCAGTAGGTGACTTTCTACCTTTCTTACTTATGACCGCCTTTCAATCTATGGTCAGAGTTGAGCTTGAAGAAATTCGTATAACGATACCTTCGATTTTTCCGCCACAGGCTCCATGTTCTCACTGCCTTCTGAGCTGAAATCCAAGAGAGCACTTTCCGCAAGCGAGATCTTCAGCGGTGCTCTCTCTTCTCCTGGACTAACGACAAACTTGGTCTTAAAATAGTCAACGAAGAAATGGAAAAGTGAGGCAAAATCGTTTACCAAGTTTCTCCATTTAAGCGCCTTTTTAAACCGGTCCATTTCACTCAGCAAGATTTCAACTTCAAGCTCATGGGAGCTGGCGTTTCGCTCAGAATGCAAGACAAATTGCTCCCCGATTTTAGGAACATCACTTAAGATAACGTGGACCAAGGAAGTTTGTTCTACTTTCAGTCAGTAAGGACAAGAGGAATGGGCTCCCTAAATGCTTACCATTTGGAGGATTCAACGCAATTTGAATGATTTCTGAGAACGGGATTTGCATTGATTCGTACATTCCATCCTGGGTGCTTTCAGTATGCAGAATGAAATGAACCAACGTGTATCTGTCCCGTACCTCTTGTGGAATATTGACGAAGAGACACGTTCTATCAACGTATAACCTATCCGATGCCTCCGGCTGCGGGTAAGCATTACCACACACGATGACCTCCTTCACATTAAATGGCTGGGGGCTAGAGAACTCAAACATAGTAGCGCATATAGTGACTTCCGACACTCACAAAGCGATATCAGATTCTGCCAGTGCGTCGACTACTTTAGCAGACAAGTCCTCCCAGACTTTTGTGGACTTGTTCTCGAGTATATCAAAGATATTCTTGCCACAGGTACCTTTGTCGAAGCATGGCTGAAGAAAGACCTCGCGGAGAAACTGACTGTGTTTGGCCTTGCTTGAAGTGGCCGACGGAATGAGACGGGCAAGCAGATTGAGGAGGCTCTCAAGAATCACAAAATCTGCGAGAATTAAAAGAATTGTTGTGGAATCTTAACTTCGTCCAAATCAAGCGACAATATATCTACCTTGAGGTTTTGATATAGCTCGCCCCAGCGACGACCTGGACGGATATTGTTGGGCGCATGCCAGTTTTGATGATATAAAACTAAACTGGCTCACCCTCCTAAAAGGTCAAGACTGCGAAGCTTGGATTGATTCCCAGCATGCATCGCAGCAGTTTCCGAGAGAAGCATCAAGGCCTATAGTAGTGTATTCACCCTTCAGATCTACAAGTCACACAACATACCCATTTTATATTCCACGTACCGAGCACTGCAAGTTTGCTCCAATCAAGTGTCTTATTTGCGATTCTTTGAAGAAGAATTGGCAAATGACAGGATAGAGAGCATCAGCAATCGCCTCTTTAGTAGTTGCTACTAGGCCTTGCGTTAAACTGGTCGAAGTTAAGTAACACAGGGAGGCCGCACCTGCATCATCTGCTTCTATAAAGTCCTTTAATAAGAGTAGTAAGCATAAAGAAACTTCGGACGTATCAGTTACAAAAGCACATGGACTCACCAAGACACCAGAGAGCAAAGAATTTGCGACACGTTCCCAACCTGCCTGTCGGTCGTTGTCTTTTGTTCCATCCGAACTGATACACGAGCCGATGAAGGTATTAAGCAGCGTATACAATACAGCAGCGGCGAGCTCGAGTGCAGGTTGGGTGCAAACAGAATACAGCGAAACCAGCGGAGCGCGGAGAACGTCGACAAGTTTGTTGAGGAAATGGGCGGAGGGAGCTGAAGCGTTCTTTTGGCGAGGCAGCAGTGACATATGAAGTTACATATTTCTCCCGAACTTTATTAAACGTACCAGAAGAATGAGAGACGACGATATGTTGTCGATACTCTCGAGCACGGATCTCTTGGTCTTTCCCTTCGTCGCGACCTTCTTCAGACTTTGAATGGCTTGCTGAATCTTCGCGTATTTATCGGACATAGCGAAACCCCGGAAAGAATTGAAAGAATGGAGCTGAGGACTTGCCAGTGATTATTTAGAAATCCATGAGGCGCCGAAGCTGGCTGGAAATAAATGAAGTCGAATCAATAAAGCCAACACGTACCAGTACTAGTTGGAGAATCGCTTTTCCATATACTTGTTGATTGTTGTTTAAATCGATTCAGGGCAGGCTAAGTCGCGTCCACTAACTACGTACGTACATACTGCTCAACCAGCCATTCGATATAATACGAAATAAAGAGACCGTCATTGAGCTAAAATAGCATGAAGAAAATCGAAGATTATGTCACGGAATATAGTACTAATGTTGTAATGGAATCATTTTAAGAATTTAATCGAAAAAGGGATCGATCGGAAGATCATGGATGAAAGTATTTCGCAAGGGAGAAGAATCATAAGGTACTCTGGCACGTCCGCATTTGTAGGTGTTTTTTTTTACCTCTTTGAAAGGGTTGTTTATCCTTGATTTTCGTTAATCTGAAGCCGGGAAGATACTGGTCGCGAAGGGACTGGCAAGAGCGTCGAGGTCGTTGTGTTGTCCCTCGCCTCGTACGGGAATTGAAAGCCATGATAACGCTCTATTACCCAGCTTCGGGCGCTCCGAGCAGCCGGCTGAGCCAAAGATAGAACTAGATCGGCAGAATTTGCCTGTGCCAGAGCCGTTGGAGCATGCCGATGTAATTGGAGATGAGCTTTCAGAGTTTGGAACGGCTGGAATTATACCCTCAGTAGGCGTTGGAATCCATCGCCCAGCCATGTTACGGCGCATATCAATCATGCGCGGTATTTCTGGAGGACCGAGTGGCGCATTCATTCGTTTTTCTATCGGCGTTGATGGGCTCATCCGGTTCGCTGCAGAGCTGGAGGGAAGGAACGAGGGTGTTATAGGAGTCGTGTTAGAAGTCGGCGGTCCTAGGCGGGCAGAAGAAAACGTTGTGGATGGTATGTTAACAGTCAATTTGAGAGTGGGCCTGTTACATGCTTGACGACGTTTTGACATTGATGGAGTATCCCGGTCAACTCCTACCTGCATATTTGGAAAAGAATCAAGAGTCGAATCTTCAGGAATAGGCAGTTCCCAGCCCTGCAGGGGACTGTATGACTTTGGGTCTTGGGTCAACTGAGGAACGTCTGCGACAAGGCCAAGGTTGATAGAACCAAAAGTCACATCCAACGGAGGCAACACTACAATGATGACGCCTCAGTAAAATACACAAAGATTAGAGAGAAGGAAAGAAGAAAGAAGCTCCACAAACCTTTCAACTCAGCGAGAGCACCGTGGAGGTGCTCTTGAATCTCATCATATGGACGGGGACGACCCGTCTTCTTGAGGATATAGTCTTGAATGATAGCACAGTAATCCGCGGAATCTTCTGCGAGTGCCTCAGAAGGTCGACTGACCTTCCGAGTAGATATCGCTGGATGGTTCTGGAGGGCTTGTTCGACAGTAAAGTCAGAAGATAATCTTTGATTGTAAGGACTATTGGCCCTACCTTCTATGAACGCGTTGTGCACATCGTTAGACCACGCATTTGTAGTCTCTGCCTCAATGTCGCACGGCGTCTTGGTGCACGAGTTTGCACTGGCATAGCTCGGTGCGGTGGCCTGCCGCTTAAGAGATGGGCGCGAAGAACTGTCATCTGCAAAAGAGTGGACTGGAGTAGGAGAGAGTGCGCGAAGAGACGAAGAATGGGAGCAGAAACCAGGAGAGGGGTGTCGAAGAGGAGGCGAGAGCATAACAAAATTGAAGACGGTCCAAAGAATGACAAGGGAGAGGTAGCGCTGCTATGAGACTCGAAGACGGTAGAAGTGAAAGGGAAAAAACGCTTGAGAGGGCAGTGGCATATCAACCTGGTGCCAGTTATCTAAGGCATTAATATTCATTTTCAAATAAGGCCTTTGCGACGAAAAAGTAGAAGCTTCAGGCCCTTCGGTAATGCTTATGTATGCCCATCCTACCTACCCCAGGTCCAGCTCCAACGTGCAACGTGTGTCTGTGTGTGTCCAGGCTGAAACGCCCGCGCGCAAAGTTCAGAAAACAAAATTGTACTTCGCGTGATGTCATTCCAAAATATATAGACCGGAAATTGTGGGACCTAGTTGCTTATTTGGTTGCGTGTGTGTACAATCTCACGTGACCCCAAGGCAACATGGGATGATCATGAGCCTCGCAGGACGCGCTTTCAACGTCCACTTCCCTCTTGAACTTCTACCACCACCATCCCAGGACTTCCCGTATCTTTTTTTCTTCGGTCGATCCCTTCTTCGATACTGTCTGCTGTCTACTGGTACTCTCAGTTTATACTTATACACAATACTTCACAATGTCTTCCACCAAGAAATCGACCGCTAAATCTGCTACTGCCAAGAAGGGTGCTGCCAGGCCAGCTGCCTCTCATCCCACCTATTATGAAATGATCAAGGTAAAGCGTGCTTTCTTCTCTGACGCATCCGGTTTGCTCCAGAGACCTTCTGAAACATTTTTTTGTTCTCTATAATTTGAGAAAAGGCTTGCCTTTGACTCTTGTTTTGTCTGTCGCATTTCAACCGTCGATCACATGCCCTAACCTCACTTATCACCGCAATTTTTTAGATGTGCATAGTTGATCATCCAGAAGACGCTCGAGTTGGCGTTTCCAGACCTCAGATCAAGAAGTATGCTCTACGCTTTCCTATCTTACTCAGAATTCCGATAATTTATCGTGTCTTATCAAAGGTACATCGAGAAGAAATATAAGATCCAATTCGGTCCTTCTCAGACTTCCCAACTCAATCGAGCACTTGCCTTGGGCAATGAGAAAGGTACCCTGGTCTTCAAGAAAGGTCAAACAATTATCTTACTCAATTCACTTGACTATATACTAATTTTCCCTGACAGGATTGTCTGGCAGGGTCAAGTTGCCAGCTGGAGAAATTTCAGCTGCAAAGGAGGTTTGTCTCTATTCTAATTATACAACAACAACGGGTGCCGTACATATGAGCTCATCTTTGTACAGAATAAACCAGCTGTTAAACCAGCTGCTAAGCCTATGAAGCCTGCAGCCGCACCGAAAGCAACCACAACTTCGGGCACGAAGTCAAAGCCAGCCAAAGTAACTTCGGCAAAGCCCGCGGCCGCGAAGGCGACAGCAAAGAAAGTGCCAGCGACGAAAGCTTCCCCAGCCAAGAAGACTGCAGCCAAGAAAGCTCAGGCTAAGAGGGTAAAATACTTATTTCTTTTGACGGTGAAAATGGTCCTCATGTGTTGCAGGTTGCCGCCACGAAAGCCAAAGCTGCACCAAAGTCCAAGTCTACGACAAAGTCCTCGACAGCCAGAGCAGTAAGTAATCTCATACCCGAAACAACCAGCGACTAAATATTCGACAGTCCACGAAGAGTGCAAAGTAATGACAGTTCGAACTATCTCGTATCTAATGTGCTCGTGGACTTGTGTGTCTCCAGGGCGCGATTTCAAGTTTCTCGAACAGTCTATATAACTCATCTTCGAAGGCTCGTGCGTTCGTCTACGTCATGTACATTGTATTTAAATGAGAAGAGTGCCTATATCCTTCTTTTTAAGCGATACCGGATGCTGCTTGTGTTCTTGCTGAACATGGTACAAGGATAGGAAGGGGTTTTCAATAAATTGACTTCGATGGTGCAGTTCTTCGGAGTATTACAGCTATGGTACTCAGCGCCACCTTACGATCTTGGCTACCGCCCTGAAATGTGGCTCGTACTTATGTCCTATGCTCCTCGTATACTGCGCAGTCTGTTCTCTGCAAACGATTTCCGCCTGTCGAGTCGATACCCCTTACCCAGGTCATTTCACCCTCGTTGTCGAGCAGACCCGTCCGGTCCAGTCAAGTAATACCTGTCCTTCGACGTTCATCCGATATGCGCCGGACTTTAAACCCTTTCTTGATGCTCGTGTATGGAAAGATTCTTTTTTTTTTTCGTCTGGCTCTTGGAAAACAGTAGGTTTGGTCGGTGACGTGTCAGCGCGGCATCAATGATGTCGTTGTGGGCCAGGGCTTGGTTTCTCACACCTTCATCCAGCGACTCTCTCTTCACTTGACAACTACCAGAGACCACTAGTACACTGTCCCTCGTCAACGTAAAATACCAAACGATCCAGTTCTTACTTCCTTGACATCAATATTTGCCGAATTCTCGGGTACTATGACAGCTTATACAAATAAATTTGGGGCGCTCAAGAGCCTTATCAGCCAGCTAATGTTTTAACTTTCCTAATTCTATTCTCGCATACTATACTGCACAGCCTGCCGTTCACGACTGCACTTATAATTTCTCCACATAACTTCGTCCATATGTCGGACGGGCGTCTTCCTTTTTGAGCAAGGCCGACGCGTTGAAGGTCTGGGTCATAATGGTGGAGCATGGTCTTCCGTTTCATTTTGCATGCCTTTATGCAGGCCATTTACATAACCATCTGTACAACATTTCCGTGTCTGCGCTGGAGTGGTTCTCAAAGATAGCTGGCGCCGTTTCTCGAAATCACAAGCAATTTGAACTTAAATCAGATACATTGCGGCCGCAAATGAAATGAGTAGCCGGCTCGCATGGAGAGCTGGACATGGCGAGTCCTTTCCTTATCACTGGTACTGCCCATCCTCCCTTTGGCTGTGGTAGATCTCGCCACATGCACAGCCATAAACGCGTACACAAGCACAAACAAGCCAAATATACCCTGCGTCGATCTTCAACTTGAATTTCCGACATATTTGGTAAGACTATTGACTCACAGACCGCTTCCAAGTTCATGCTGCCTTCTGTTCGCACAAGCCATGTCTAAAGCTGCTGGAAAGAAAAGACGCTTGGACGAACGGTCTATATCACCTACCAGAAAATCGGGACTCGATATTCAATCGAAGAAAACGCGAGATGACTCTGGACGAAAAGTCAAGAAAAGAGTAACGACGGACAAAGTGACATCTGAGACCGCCAGCATCGGTCAGGCAAAGCCGGATGGTGACAGAAACGCTGATGGTTCCGCGATGGAAGTAGACAGAACATCTCTTTCCGGGCCGTCGGATCTTGCGCAAAATCTCGTACGACAAACGTCAGGCAAAAGGAAGAGAAAAAGGAAGAACAAACCGCGGAAGGGCACATTTCCTGCAGAAAGGGAGTCAACGATACCAAAGCTCAACATCCGAAAGCTTGATCCTCCGCGGCCTTTTCCTACCGTACCTACATCGGTGTCTGCGACGGGTCCTCGTTCGAGTCACCGTGAGGGCAAGAACCAGATCTGTGTGACACGCAGGACGCCGCTGGGCATGTATCTTCGTCGGTGTAAAGAACTAATATTAAAAGATGGGTACGTATCTTGTTAATGCTTCGGTGTATCGATAAGCTGAAGGAAAATTGCAACTATCCTAGATACAAGACGCTTTATTTATGCGCTATGGGTGCCGCAATTCCACACCTAGCTCGCTTGGCCTTTTCTCTTCCGCGCATCCTTCCTCAGTCTTCTGATGCAATCCAGACGGAGATCAAGACTGGAACGGTAGAAGTCAAAGACGAGATGATACCTGACAACGAAGACGAGGATATACATTTACGGACGCGAGATAAGGCAACAATGAGCATCGTGATTAAAGTTGACGGAGGGGACGAGGAGAAAATAGAGGCAAAATCGTCCCGCAGGCACTCTAAAAGCGCTGATCAGGATACTGCGAAGAAACCTAGCAATGCTGGTGTAGAACAATTTGTCTACTCAGAAATGGATGTGGATGAAATGGAAGGAGCCATTGTAGAATGACCGCGAAGGCTTATGTATTATCATTCCCCTACAGTACTAATCTATGAAAACATGAACACCGGGGCTCTGTTTTACTTAAATTAACCCTTCAAGGAAGTCAGCCGAAGTCCTTGATTGTTCTGGTCGTACTTCGACTGGAGGTTTCCACTGAGGCTCTGGAGATGATGAGAGATAGTCGGCAATGATCGAGTCAAAATTCAAAGGTACTGTCGGTACTAACATAGTCGCAAGATCATTAGTGCACTCGAGACAAAAAGGCGATCAAAAAACAGCAACTTACGGGGCATGGTCCGAGAACGAGCAGACGCTTGCAAAAGGTTTGCGACGATAAGTTGTCGGACTGCCGATCCTTCCAACATCTAGGGCATTGCTCCAGCCAATATAGCATAAGATATAAGAGAATTCAAATTTACCTTAGGTGCTTCCGCTTTCTTAACAGAATCCGGAATGGGGGACTTCGGAGGGCAGTAAGAACCCAGGGGGGACGAAACTTTGCCCAGGTGTGTGAGCACGTCGCCCTTCGTTAACATTCCACGTACGCCAGTCCCTTTGATCTTATCCGCATTCTCAATCCCGTTCTCAGCTAGCAAACGCTGGACAGAAGGAAAGAGTGGGTGAGAGGATGTTACGTGAGTTACGCGCTCAACTGGCTGCGATGAGGACGTTGATTTGGTAGGCTTTGGGGTTTGGGAAGCTGTCGGTTCCTCAGTTTTTGTAGGCTTTGCTTCCTCATCCTTTGGTATTTCTAGGCTTGAAATATCGTCGCCTTCTTCTACTAACAGAGCGATTGTCTTTCCAACGGGTATGTTTTTCGTTCCATCTGGGGACTAAACGCTGCCTGGTGAGAATTACAGTCACATCTTGGCCAGACAAAAGGACGAGCTTACAATTATCTTCCCTACAATTCCGTCATCTTGAGCCTCTACATCAATAGTGGCTTTGTCCGTTTCCTGACCGAAATAGATGAGTTTAAGCAAAGCTGAGAAGAAGTTCCTAACCACGTACCACTTCCAAAAGGACGTCACCAGCATGAAAACTCTCTCCCTCACTTTTCTTCCACTGAGCTATACCTCCCTCAGTCATGGTCGGAGACATTGCCGGCATAGCGAACTTTGAAATTGCATTTTGGGGCGAAGTAACGTGCAGACCTACGGACGACCGGCACAAGTAAGCTACCATGATTCACATAACATATAAAACGACATACATCTTCGACGTATGGGAACCCGTACCGCTCTTTTAATCGGGGGTTTCGAGACATGGAGAAAGCAGATGCGTTGCATCTTGCAGTGACTGTGAGAACAGTAGCTAAAGCAGGGCGTCGTGTGGAAGAAAGCGGCTTGGAACGGACGAGCTCTAGTTTCAGCGCGCGAGATGCCGTCAGTCACGGACGCGTGCTCAACACCTGCAGCGTTTATAAACCTATGAACACTCTTTTACTTCTTCCAACGATCACCAGCGTTTTCCAGGGTGTGTAATTCCCATGTTTCAAGCTTATAAATGAACCTTACATGATCTATGTGCCCCAGGTCCTGACGTGACGGTGATGTTTTGAGAAACTTAGGTGTCTTACCCTATAATCCCGTACTGCTTTTGGGAGGGTTGTGGACTTGACAATGTCCAAGATTTTGACCTGGAGCTCTAATTTCTTCCACAAATTCGGGATGTACGTAGATCAAATCTGTCTCGTTCACGAAAGGAGCCTAAACCGATGACTTTAAATTCAACTGATTTAGACACTGCGCAACCCACCAGATTCGACTCATTTTGATTTCCGGCCTTGTTATAACGTCACTCTTCTACCCTGCGATTGGAATTTACTCGGACTCTATCAGGCTTTTAATTCCTCACGCCCCGCCAGCTTCATTCAACCACTTATTCAGCCTTCATCCGCATACGCTCGTCTTTCTGGAAAATGACCTGGAAAATGTCTGGGAAGGACACCAGGCCTTGCGCATCCTTAGGGACCCGGTTACTCGAGCTCGATGTGGTTTAGAGAAAACCATTCGAGTGGAACGTGTACTCATAACGACAAACAAGTTCGATGATGACGCCGGTGCCATCAATCACGAAACTTTGAAAGCGGCTTTGCTATTTGAGGCAGCATTGCTGGATGCCATTTCGAAGGGTGATACCAGATGTCTGCGAACACTCTACGAATCTTGCGCGCGGCTAAGCCCTCTGGCATTCTGGGCTCATGATTCACAGATATTGGATAATGACCCGGACCTCATGCAGACCATCAATGAAGGTGTAAACGTCTCATTAGACACTTTGCCCGTTCGTTCTTCTTTGGTATTCGCCGGGAGGGAGATCTCAGATGCCCCGGGCTCTAAACTGGACTTCGCCTCGTACCTGGCTCTTACCTATTTCTTCCACGAGGACGATTGCGAAGGGACTTCTGGACACAATGACTGGATGAATATACTCGAGACAGTGTCATCAGATTTCGGATCTTTAACGGTCAAAGAACAAGAACCAAGTTTCATGGCTCTTGAGGTAAGTTGTTTTAAAGCATATCTTAGAGTTATTCTTACTACATAATTTTAGTTTAATGCAGAAATCAAGCACGAATATCGAATCTCTTTGGTAACTGTGACACTCTACATATCGTACATCATTTTCTTCGTGAGTCTTGCATTATAAACGATGTTTTGGTGACTCAATTCCAGAGTTACTCAGGTTTTTTTCTCTGGATCTATGCGCAACATGAACTCAGTTCACTCTCGAATCGGCTTGTGCTTTACGGGAATTATTGAGATTATAGTAAGTACGATCACAAGTGTGAGCGTATGCGCACTATATGGGCTCCGCATAACACTTGTCCCATGGTATGTAAATTTAGGTCAACTTTCAAAGCTATGGCTCACTTTTGTTTTTATTTGCAATCCAAGGGGCATATTTCCTATTGTGATCGTCTTTGTTGGCGCCGAAAACATGTTTCGCCTGGTGCGCGTTACCCGCCTAAGCTGCACCTACCCACTACTCTAACAGTCTGTAAATATCTTAGATCGATGATGTCAGTAAAACATCCATTACGCTACCTGTCAAAGAGCGCATTGGTATAGGTCTAAGCCGAGCAGGGACGTCAAATACACTAAAAGTTGTCTCGTACAATTCCATCCTTGGTATCATGGCGTTTTTCTCACAGGGCGCTATACGTCAATTCTGTGCATTCGCTATAGTTGTACTAGTTGCACATTGGTTCCTCATACATACCTTCTTCGTCGCTGTTCTTTCCATTGATTTACAAAGATTGGAGGTGAGTAATGTTAAAGACCCGAAGAACCTTGTGTTGATGGTACAATAGTTGGATGATCTTATCCGCCAAGAAGCGATTGGTTCTGTCCCCAAACAACCAATAACTGTGTCAGAGCAAGCATCCAAATCGAGGATGTCCCCGGTAAGGAGGATGATGACGTCGGCGAACAAAGCAACAAAGGGTCGCCTGACCCGCAACTTCAGTCTTCTACTAGTAAGCATCTCAATGCTTTATATACATTTCTCATTTTCATCTTTACATTTCATTCAGCTTTTAGTCATAACCGGGGCCCTCTATTACTCTACTCTCCCTTCAAATGGATACGACACAACTGTAACGAATCGCACCTTCCCTAAGAATAGGAATAAAACAGAGCAGACGATGCTGCGCGACGACGTAAAGGCTCGCGAAATATGGAGGCTTTTGAATTCGTGGGACCGAACGTTGGTGCACATACGCGCTGAGGCTCCCACAATTCTCGCGCTCGATCTTGATCAAGGAGATGTGCAGCACAAAAGAGATGTGACTCGCTTCCGTCGTCGAGGTCTCCGGTCTCTTTGGTGGATCTTCAAAGTCATGATTGTCCCCATTGGCGTTACTCTTGGATCGCTCTACACGCTCTTGCTCTATCTCCTCAAAGGTACAGAGCGTCTCGAGACCCATCACCATGCCTCCAATAGCGACACGGAAACGACATTTGTAACATTGGAAAAGCGCCCACCTTTGAAAATATACCCTCGGGCTTTTGCGACTGACGTAGCGTTGTTGGGTTCGAATACGGATGGCTCCGTTATCACTTCCGTTAGTAGCGAAGGTGAAGTCGTTGTTTGGAGATTGGCAACGCAAGCCCAAATTAAGGTGGATACGTCAGAAATCAGTTTACGCGGAGCATCGGGCTCCTCGCTCAATACTCTTCCGAGTTGCGTAGCTCTGAATGGCAAAGGCTCCCTTTTGGCCATTGGCACGGGAGTGGGTGTTATTGGTGTTTGGGCTGTAACGGGATGTTCTGCGCACTTTGTCACACAATACCATCCAGAAAAATGCGTTATGGTGGTTAAACAACTAGAATTTTGCGACAGCAGTCATCCCCACACAAACAGTCTGGAAATGTTTAGGCCAGAAGAAAATCATTGCCTTCTAGCAGCGTTCGACAAGGGTAGACTTATTCGCTGCGCCGATGGACGAAGCGTAGAAGAGAAACCCCATAGTGCTGGAAATGTTCGTACCTCTATCATCCTGCGCGTCCGCGGATTCGAACACCTCTCCCTGTGCTTCTGTTTCGATGACGGGTCTCTCGAGGTTGTCAACTGTCGTAACACGCAGCAACATGGAATTTCAACCATATTATCTGCAGGCTCCGGAGATGACCCGGTGATTAATGTAGCAATGTGCGAGGCCAAAATTGCAGACGAACGCCGTGTCCTTGTGGCAGCTGCATCGGTATCTGGGATAATTACTGTTTGGGACGGGACAACAGAAACGCTTATAGCGACCCTAGACGACTCCTACGGTCCCACGAACGCCCTCCAGATCGTGTCTTACGCGCCATCGGCATGTCATCAATGCGGTGAGGTGCCAATTTGCGAATTCTACCTCATATACTCTATCGGACACGTTGTTGCGACCGAAAAAGGGATACTGGCCCACAGGTGTACTTGCCCTGCGAAATATAGTTTGACTCCGTTGCTGAAGGAGAACATGGGCGGACGGCGTTCTCGAAATGGAAGTTTTGTTTCGACGTCGAAACAGGACTCGATCGTCCGACCGCGTAGTCGACACGCATCGTTATCGAGTGACACCGCTCCAGATACCTCATCCTTCCCTGTGTCCGCACATGGTAGACACTCAAGAAGGATATCCGACAGAGAATCACTGCGACGAGGAAATGATTATCCTGATAGACAGGCCCTATTAAATGCCGAAGGCTCTACCTTAGGAGACGGTGCTATTCAAGCAGCACAAGCACTTCTCACTATTCCAGATGGCCTCAAGGCATCTTCATCATCGGAAACAGTGTCACCTTTCGCGCAACAGAGTTTCAGGCTTTTCCGAGTCCAGGAAACGACTTGTGAGAGAGGCGGATGGGGTGTCTTGAACGGAAAAGTCGTAGGTCTACGACGTAAATCCAGGGAGCGTCAGAGAGTAGCCCCAGCACCACAAAAGTCTTGTAATAAAGCGGCAATAGTCAGCCAATCAAGTTTGACAACGCCCGTGCTAGATCGTTGGGAGGTATGGGTATTGAATGTATCCAAGTCAAATTTTGTGCCCAGCTCGTCATCGCTTTCCTTGACGTCAATGTCCTCCTTCAAACCGCTCGGTGATACCCTTGCAGATGACTTGTCTCGCAGACAAATTCCGAGGCTACCCTTTACTCGTTTAGCTCCCCTTTTCTTCAAGAACTCCATTTGTCTTGCCGGTTTTGGAAATACAGTGGGTATGCTTGATTTTGCTTCTATATGACATGTTAGATATTCGTGATTTGTTATCGAACATCAATTTCCCTGTACACTATTCATTATCTTCAATGGACAAACACTGCTATCGTGGTTAGAAAGGGATGCCTTATCACATTCGTATTGACTCACTCTAAATTCTACGATGGTACTGACAGATGTCCCGGATTTTGGGCTCGGTGTATTTGATAGAAATTGAAAGCTAAGCACTCCTTGCGTGTCGATACGGATCGAGGATTTGTTAGAGTTTTGAAGGGCACGGACTACTTTTGAAATGAGAGAAAATCTGTAGCTGGACGTGCTTCGGTATTATCAACACCTTTACCGATCCACTTTACGCACCTAAAAGAGACAGTCGAATCGCATTCAAATATCTCTAACACTTCTTTATCGCTCGGGAAATCCATCTTAATGTGCCCCTGTGGTTGACATAATTCTCAAGTTAACTAGAGCATTTACTTACTTCTGCACTACCAAAAGGCCCTATAGTATGTATGCGTAGCTGAGGACGAGAGGTATTTCTCTGAGTCTCGGTCTGTGAAATAGAAGGCTTTCCGATAAATATGATTTTATCGCACGTTGGGTCGACTTCAGAGAGGGCATCACGGAGCCACGAAGACTATTGTACGTAGAACGTTGTTTAGCATAAGAAAATGAAAATGAAAATGAAAAATTTAATCAGTAAGCGATACCTTGAGGATGCACTTCATAAGTCTATTGCGGGAGACTCAGTACCGTGCAAATCAAACAGCCATTGTTTTCACTTACATGTTTTCACTGTCTATAGGAATCTCAAGGTACTCGTCAGCTTCGTATGTGGCAAGTTCGCAGGTTGTAGTTGGGCCGTTGTAACTTTCAGCTCTTTGAAAGCGTGAACCAACGTATGGAATGAGGAACCATGAACCATGAGGTGACATACAAAAGGAGCGACAGAGGATACCCTTGCCCATCGTATGATAGCCGCATTCCAGTCCCTTTACCTTCAGCTCGAGGGAAAAAGGAATCAATCCTTGCGTTGCCAATATCTTGTTCTCTAGTTCGTGATTGCCCTGCTCTCAGTTCCCTTCGGTTCGTGTCTTGTTCGTCGTTATCCGGAGTGTCTGTTCGCCTCCAGTTAGGTTTATTTGCTTTGTGAGAGCTTGTAGGTCCGAACGCAGTGCCAAAGATGTTGAGACATTCTAAGAGCGTGTGCAGCTGGAAGCCAAACGCCGTCGCAGATTCGCCCTCTTGATCTTCGCCATCGGGACCTATATCTTCAAGGGTGTACTCAAACTCATCAAACAAGTCTTTCCCTAGCCATACAATTCCTGCACCATCACAACATCTATATCATCAATCAAGAGGTAGGCGCGTTTACATTTACGAACCTAAAAGTGTGCGTGCTTCTTGAACGAATACTTGTATTCCAGTATCGTTTATGGTCATGAGTGCTCGCTGATTGGAGTTGTTGAGACAAATGCCGCGTAGGAAGTTTGAGATTGGTCTGATATCGGGCACAGTGGCTTTTAACACGCTCGCATTTCTGGGCATGACGATGATGATGATGGTGGTGGTGGTGGCGCGTGTTACTAGCGCGCCTCAGGCCCCGTTCGGTGCGCGCGTCACGCAACAAAAAGTGCTTTTTGCTTTTTGTTGCCGAGTTCCCACGGCGCAAAAAGCGCGAGACGCAAAAGTGGTCGTTCGGTGCAACCACTTTTGCTTGCCTCCCGCAGGAGGACGGGCAAACGGACATAGGCAATATCTCACCACAAAAAATAGATAAAATTACAAAACTATTTATGCATATGTATACCTTCATAATCTAATTGTATGCAATATTTGAAAGCAAAGAAATAAGAATTGTATGGTCTACATGGCACCGAATGCAAAAATTGAGTGTGTGAAGACTCATCTGCATCTTTCGAAAGCTTACACAGAACACAATTCTTAGGCTTTCTGCGCAGAATTAAACTCCCCTGAAAGTTCAGAGGCAGGGGTATCTACTGAATTTTTTCTGGGACAACTTTGTTTGTGGAATTTAGTATAAATGTGCATATGGCTCTAAATCAGAGGGGAAGGGAAGATGAATCAACTCTGCCCTCCTCTCGCGCGCGCTCTTGCAATTAATATTCTCACACTCCTCAGGTTGGCTCGTTTCTGCTTTTTGGCCTCTCCCGTACTTCCCGGCCAACATCGTGGGAACGCGGCAACAAAAAGCAAAAAGCACTTTTTGTTGCGTGACGCGCGCACCGAACGGGGCCTCAATGAGTCAATAGGCGCGTCCGACGCGGCGTCGGTACGCGACAACCGCCAGTTTAGTATCCCACGTTTTCGAGTGGAAAGCATCTTCACCAATCCGTGGACCATCTTTTCCGTTCTTTAACATCAGTCTCTTTGATCGATCAGCATATCATAACTATCACCTATATTTGACTCAGTTCTACATTCTGCCTTGTAAAGTGTAATCGAGAAAATATAAATTAAGCCGTAATTGATAAACTACGTGTAGTAGTTCAACTAAACTGATATAATCCAAATCCACTGTCGGCCTTGGAGTACTTTTTCCATTCGTATCCACATTTAACCTCTCTCTTCACTAAGTTCAAGTTGTCAGCCTTCCATTGTTCTAGGCCCTTCAAAGCAGCTAAAAGAACAGAAGCGATTGTCAACTCTCCAAAAAAAAGTGGCATATACTGATTACAGACCTAACCCCCAGTCAGAGTCCGAGACATCACTTGGTTGAACAATAACGGCCAATTTCTCCAGGGCGCAAGACTCGTGGATAAAACCAGCTTCTACACTCTTCTGGATTTGCTTGATCAAGTGATGGTAGAAGTTGTTGACGTTCAAAATTATGATAGCTAGTCAAACTTGGACCTCAGCTCGTTACGAAAATCTTTACAAAGGAAACATCACTCACGCTTCTCGTGTATCTTTAATTGCGTACATGCGAGCATTGCCATTATTTCTTCGAAGGACCCAAAGCCACCAGGGAGGAAGAAAATGGCATCTGCCTCTGACGCTATAGTCATCAATCGTTCGCGTGCCGAGTGCACAATTTTATGATCCTGCATAGATGCATGTAAGTGATATGGATGACCTCTCAACCGTTCTCAACACACCGGTTCATTTTTGCTGACCTATAAGAAAAGAAGGCATCGGTGAGAGGGTAACGAGTGAGCTTTCAAAGTCTCTGATATATGAACATTCTCTCACCTCTTCTTGGATTGCCTTATTGGCGCTTGATTGCTGTACCTTGTCTCTGTGCAGCGGACGTATGAAATTAGATAAATTGATTTTTGGTCAATGGGACAAAGCCTCACTGTTCTCCACCCGCGTCAAACATCGCGCGTGGTATTACACTCAGAGTCTCTCCGCCTTCAGTATCCAACGTGGCATCTGCAAAACCACTATTCATGAATGATCATCTGATGTGCTGCTTGTGCTCACTTATTATTTTGGCCATGAGGCCATCCCTGTGGCCGCCGTTGAGAACGCGATAGCGATCCTCACCCAACGCCTTTCCCAAAGCTGAAGGAGCGAACTTTTGTTTAGAATGGCACGAGAAAATCAAAAAAAAAGACTGAGGGCGAACATTTGGCTGCCATCTGAAAAGCAGAAGAGTTGCCTAAGGAAGATCCGCTGAAGACAGCAACACATTTCTTCCTGGGCTTTACATGCGAGATAGGCTGTGACATAGTGAGTGAATGGTGGGAAGATAGATTGAGGTTGAGCGATTTATATGCGTATTTCTGCAGTGATTGGCGCGCTTGGCTTGTAGGAAGCGGTGGCGAAAAAGGCCTGACAAAGAAGGAGCGCCGAATACACTTTCAAATCCCCGGGGGAATGCGCAATTCTGTCCCGATAACAGGAAGGAATGTAGCTCGTAGAGGAAGGAAGGAGGACCAACACTTAAAGCTCATTTGCTCTTCCCGCCGCAAGCGCGGTCGAGCAGTAACCTGTTGCGATAGTCCAGTTGCCACTTATTACTATGAAAAAAGGTGAACGATGAGACGTAAGCTGCAAATAAACTTATGAGTAGCCTCAACGACATGTATTGATGAAGGATTGCGAATAACAAGATGCACGCACTGAACACGTGTTTTGTTATTAGAGGGCCGGAAAGTCGTGGAACGAGCATGCATCAATGCCACATTTACGTATCAACACGAATACTAGTGCACCTCAGCCCGTTCACTCAAATTCGGCGTAGATGTTAAATCGAGCATACGGCGCATATACGCTTTTTTCTGGAAGCAGGCCTCAGCCACGTTTCCAGTTCCAGGTCATAGAGCCTGAGCCAATCGTCAAGATTAGTATTTTCAAAATCGGACAACTGGAACAAAATTTGAAAAATTAGTATTGGCGGAGGAATTCGCCACGCGTGGCACTCGTAGGTCCTGTTCTCGTGAGTATAGGAGGACCTTTGAAGGGTTTGCCAGAGACCGGAGACCGAGTTCGGGACCAAAACTTCTCTGAAAGTGTTTCTCTTCCGGCTTCCATGGCACTTGCTGGCAGTAAGCTGGGACACCGTACACAATGCGAGGAGCAGCTTGAAAGGTGACAACTGCGTAGTTTGAGGTCATCCGAGTCATACGGTACCCTTTCGACATCGTCTCTAATGCTCATAGACAGCTTCACTTTATCAGTATAAACATGTTTTGTGCACGGATTACTTATCAAGAAGCTTTAGCTATTCTGTAATCCGCTACTTATCTCCTCGCCACTTGCGCGCATAGCTTTCGTCCAATCGTAGGAATAAACTACCTTTTCCTCGCCATTCCAAGAGTCAAGGGCTTCTAGAGCAGCTAAAAGAGACAATTCAGAAAGAAATAATATTAACGAAAATCGTGGAAGGTTGTCTTACCTTTGCCCCAATCAAAAGCCCCGTGCTCCGTTGCATCGTCCGGCCCATCCACAAACGTAATCAATTTTTCGTTCGACGGCTGAATGAATCCCGCCTTGACGCCGTTTCGGATCATGTCCCTTAACGGGCCATAGAATCCAAGCACGTTCAGAAGTACCACAGCTAAGTTCCAACATGATTTTGAGTCACAATGAATGAAAAGGAGAAACGAAAGAGAGGTCACACGTTTTTCATGAATTCCCAGCTGCGTCCAAGTGGTCACTTCGAACACTTCTTCGAAGGTACCATATCCACCTGGAAGACCGATGAAACCTCCAGCCCGCGAAGCCATCTCCACTTTACGCTCGTGCATCGAGCTCACAATGACCTGCCGGGAGTATCGCAACGGTTGCTATGTAGTCACTCCGAAAAAAAATAGGACGTACTGTCTTTAGCTGAAATCGAGGAAGGTAAGTCAAATCGATATATAAGACAATGCAAACGTGATAATCACTCTCTCATTCCCATGCATATTTACTCTAATGTCCACACTAGCTTCGATCTCGTTGGTCGTTTTCTCTCTGAAAAGAAGGACAGATTCGGTATTGGTTGGGGAAAGTATGTCGATGAGCTCAAATCCAGCTCACTTTTCCCCTCCAGCAGAACTAGGAAACGTATGATAAGTTTCGCATTGTGCTCCAAAAGCAAATCGTTCATGGACACGCACTACATGGCATAAGGCAGGACACCAGTGACTTCCCCTCCATGTTCTAGAGCCGAGCCTGATGTGGTACATGATTTAGGAAGCTCCATGATAGGTCGATAAATGCAACTTGGACTCACCAGACACGATGCCCATAATTCCCTTCGCTCCTCCACCATACACGAGCAGCCTTTTAGCGCGGGCCAAGCTAGCTCCTACAGCTAAGTACCACCCGCGTGAGTCAGAGTAAGCATCAAAGCCCGCGAACGGAACAGATGGTATGCACTTACACACTGCAGCTTTCCGATACTCCTCCTGATTTCCAAGTGAAGAGCCGCAGTAGACGGCGACGCCTGAAGGTCTCGATGTATTCGCGGATGACATGGCGTAGATGGCAGAGGTGGAGTTTGCCCTGGTGATGGATGGAAGAGTAGCAGTGAAAGTACTTAGAGTCCATGGGCGAAGGATCGCGTGCTCGAGTCGAGTCAGATTCAGAGGCCGAGCGTGCATGTTTCGAGACCCTGAGGAATCCAGTCAACGATGACCAGGAAGGGAGGCTTCAGCTTTAGAAATCAGAGAAATGGAGATAATGTCCACGCTGTTATTCTGGTTGATGGTCTTTGCGGGAATGAGGGAGAATTGTCCTCGAGAAATGCTTCCTTATTTGCGGAGAACAGCAGAACAGGAGAAGTCGAACAAAGCTGGGTGAGCTAATAGCTATTCCGAATGACCTGTGCAGACCTATTGTCGGCTCAGTAGCGTAATGAAACACGGTACACATTTCTGTCGACCCGAGTTCAAGTTTGACAGCTCGGAGCACTCGTCGAGGAGTTGCGGCTCTATCAGTGACGGTGTGAGTGGAATGATACAAAGTGTGGGTATCTAAAGGCGCGTGTAATATTTCTGAATACAAATTTAAATGCACAGCCAGCGAACGTACAAGTAATAAGCAGTAGAAAGATGAAGTGTACCAACCGACAGATGTGCCAGTGTCTGACTTACAACCAGTCTATCTGCGCCCATGCAAACGAAGTTCTGAGATTCACTACTCAAACTTGAATCGATTTTTATTCCGATATCAGAGCGACGGACTCAGATACACAAAAATTAACTACCCTATCAAAGTACTGGAAATGTGTCTAGTCTTGACAAATATTCGTGTACTCGTCGAAGGTATGCAGAGCTTGCAAAAAAAGCACATAATTGCGAAGAAAAAATATTAAATTAGAATTAGAGCGGGGGAAGTCTATGATACACTAGCAATGGGCTGGGCATTGGGTTCCGGAATCGATGAAGGTTCTGGTTTAGATTCGGGCGTGTCAGGCTCTTGAATAACCTCGAGGAGTTTCTCTTCTACTGTTCGGATAGGTTCGCCTTTGATGACTTTTTTGACTTCTTCTAGATCAAGAGTCTCGTACTCGACAAGTGCATTTGCCAACTTTTTAGAAATAATTAGTTAGCTGTTTAGCCTCCATTTTTAATCATATACTAAACTTACTTTGTGTAGTTCTTCCTCTTTATTCTTCAACAGGAAGCGAGCACGATCCTGAGCCTCAATGATTAACCTGCGATGACATCAGCTCATTTACAAGATGCTTGCCAAACGGAAAATTTTACCTCTGGATCTCGGATTCTATCATCTCTCTCTTCTGCGGACTAATCGTACTATCGTTGTCATGATGGAATACAGGCCCCACTTTATCCGAAAAGCCGTATTGCTGGTGAGAAGGATTCAATGAAAAGTCTTCGATGAGGATAGGAAACGCTTACCCTAACCATAGCAGACGCAGTTCGGGTCGCGTTTCGGATGTCACTGGAAGCACCACTTGAGACGTTCTCCGTTCCGTAGACTGTTGAAAAGATCATTCGCGGACTAGGCTACGACAATCTAGGAACAACTTACTGATTTCTTCCGCGACCCTCCCTCCCATTGCAACATCAATTGACGCTAGGTATTCCTTGAATGTGACGGAGACTCTATCGTTCTCGGGCAGAAATTGAGTCTAAAGTGACAGTAAGAAAATACAGTAAATACATAAAGAAAAGTATCATACCAATCCAAGTGCGTGTCCACGCGTAACACAAGTAACTTTATGCAGTGGCATTGCGCCTTCAGTGTACATTGCGACCAGTGCGTGCCCTCCCTGAGAACATGTGGACCAAATCAGACATACTTTCAATACATGTCGTAGTGAGCTGCATACCTCATGATACGCAGTAGATTTCTTGTCTTTGGGATCGATGAAATGTGTCTTCCGTTCGGCACCCATGATGATCCGGTCCTGAAAATAGTCTGATGTTAGACACGGATTGAGTTGAGCTACGCGTATCTCACCTTTGCCCATTCATAGTGTTTCAGATTTACTTCTTTAGCGCCTTCCTTTGACGCTTGAATGGCAGCTTGGCTAGGGTAAAAGCATTAGAGAATTGGCTTAAGTCAAAGAAGATGATACGAACTTGACCATGTTCTGCAGTTCGGCACCAGAGAACCCGGGGGTACCTCTCGCAAGTACCATCGCGTCAACGTCTTCACCCAGTTGTAAGGAATCAACTACGAGATCAGGAACAAAAATGACATACCAATACCACTAACTACATTCTTCATGAAGTGGTTGAGAATTTGCACTCGTCCTCGCACGTCAGGAAGGGGCACAGCTATGACAGAATGTAAAAACAAAATCATCATACATAAATGTCTTTTCTCTCTCTCACCGATTGTCCTATCGAATCGTCCCGGGCGAATAAGAGCTCTGATAGAAGGGTTAGATGGGGATTATAACGCATTCAACGAAGAACTTCGCACTGATCCAAAGACTCCGGGAAATTGGTAGCCGCAATGACAATAACGCCTTCAGACTGTACGAAACCGTCCATCTCGACGAGAAGTTGATTTAATGTCTATGATTAAATTTAAGCTCCGGGTTTACCCAAGCATTGGAGATGGGTTTTGCCTCACCTGTTTGAGATGTTGTTGATCACGATTACTCCGTTTCCCACCAATGGCATCCAGTTCATCGATGAAGATGATCGCCGGTTGCTTCTTCCTTGCGGTTGCGAATAATTCCCGGACCCGTTTTGCTCCAACACCAACGAAAATCTCCTCAAACTCGGAACCAGATGCAAACAGAAAGGGAACGCCTGCTTCACCGGCGACAGCTCGAGCCAACATGGTTTTTCCGGTACCTGGACTGCCTGTCAAGAGGATGCCTTTGGGAAGCTTGCCACCAAGAGTTGAGAACGCGGTCGGGTCTTTGAGGAAGTCGACGACGTCCTTCAACTCTTCTTTTGCCTCGTCTACTCCATGTACGTCGCTAAACTTGACTGTCTTTCCCTTCATAGGTTCGAATTCCGATGTTTTCGGACCAGTCCTTAGGAGATTCGAATTTTCCAAGAAAAGCGAGAGGCCAACAAGAATAACTAGGACAATGTCCAGCCATTGATTGACGCGAAAGCCAGGAGACACTTACAAAATCCACCGATTGCAAAGAATGACACATTCCTAATGATCTTTTTCCAAAACTCACCGCGGGCTGTAAAAATCCATCAATTTGGCGCAAAAACTGAATGGAGATGTAAATCGCTTACATTCAGCAATAGAAACATATATGGGCGAGTCCGAAGAGCCAGCACCCGTAGCATTGGCAACCACGCCATTTCTTGCAGCACCAGTACCACCAGAGAAATCCCGTGCATCGGGAGAGGGCCGAATGGGAGGGGGAGACGACGATTCATTAGCAGCAATGACAGACTGCGCAAGCTCCTTGCTATGAGAAGAAGCGGACGGTGCTGTCGAAGAGGACGCCTGATTTGGTGTCGATACGTCCTGGTGGTTCGATTCCGATACAGGTGCACGGGGATGAGCTTTTAAAAGTTCGTCTCGGCTCTGCGCAGCGGAATCAATATCTGAAGAGCGTCCTGACTTTATGAGAGCCAATGTATAATATTGAAATGCTTCGTCCGAGGCTAGTAATGGGGACGATGGATGCTTTATACACGGGTATCAATCATAAGGAACATGTAGACATGAGCGGAATACGTACAAGTTCGCACATACGTTGCCAACGGCTCGTTACAACATTCCAGGCCGCCTTTCTATCCTGACTGTGAAGCATCCGAAACAGCCTCAGCTGAGCTTCAAGGTCATTGGGATCAGCATCAGCGAGAGCCTCAAGACGAGTTATGACGTTGACGGCAAACGCCGATGGGAACGATGCGGTAGACGCATGTCTAGCATATCGTAAAAATGTTGATTGGGAAGGCCAAAGAGACGGGGAAGGAGGAAAATAGGGAGCACTATAACACGGCCGAAGACGCGAACTGCTTGCAAGGTACACGAGCGATCGAGAAGTATAAACTGCGTTGGAAGACAAAGAAGGTGCAGGCAGGAACGACGACGGAGGGCGCGTTATACGCAAGTTCAGCCCAAACATGTGTCGAGGATGTCGACAACGCCGGAGACGATGGAGAAGACGATGTCGGACTCGAGTCGAGCAGGACTGACTGACGGAGGAGTTCGCCAAAGAACTTGCCGATCGCTGACGATGTCCTCACTCCCGGCTCAATTCGGCGACGGCAACGGTCTCGGCTATCCGGCTCGGCTATATCCGGACTCTGTGCCTCTCACAGCGCTAAGTGCGACGCTCCGAGCCCATTCAAGTTAATTCCCCCAGTATCCAGAAAATCGATCATATCGCATCACATGTACAGATGGCTTCGTCACGGTACACAACATCTCCATCCCCATCTTCGTCCTCGATTACCATCCCATCATCGTGTATCATTGACTGGTCAACATAATCGTTCAATGGCTTCTGCTGCAGCCTTAAACATCGAACGCTTCTACGCTGACAAGCGTACGCCCTTCTGTGGTCTGAACGCTTCCGGCGCGTTTGCACAGCTCAGGTAATTGTAACTGAATACGTTCAGACACAGTGTCTGGTACTACTGATATAGCTTATAGTTCCAAGGAGAAAAAGTATACGCATTACGTCTCTCAAGCAAGTTGGGCTGGCGCCCGTATCATCCAGGAACAATGGACTCCAGAAGCAACTTCTCTCTACGATCTCCTCATCCTCACGTTCAGCGACAAAGGAAGACCGGCAGATCTGAAGGAACTCCAGTCCAAGTCTGGATTGAATGAACAAGACTGGACTGATGTTTTACTCTACACATCCCAGGTGAGTCGATTCACACTGCCCGAAAAGTTCGTATAAAGTATGAGGCTGAGACTTGTCCCTGAATGAATCAATAGGTGCTCGGCAACCTTGTCAACTACAAGTCTTTCGGTTTTACCAAAATCATTCCTCGCGTCTCTGAGTCTCAATTCGAAAATGTGATCACCAATTCTGTCAATTCCAACGAAGCAATTCCTATCTGGGAAAAGGTGAACAAAATTTTTTGCGTTTTCTCCTATAAAATATTGGCTGAAGTTCCTCAGCTCAAAACCCATATCTACAAAGCTGATCCAGAGGAAGTGTTAACCATCGGTAAGCGCGCACAAGGGCACGTCTGTAATTACTACCTCGGAGCACCAGCCACCGATGAAGAGGTCGCTGCCATCCAAGCCGCGGCTGAGAAGGCTGGGATTGACGTGTTGAACACTCGGTAAATATTTGAAAGGGGATTAGGAATCAAAACTTACGAAAAAATCACAGTGTCGAAAAGGTCGATAGGAACAACTTCGTATTGCACGTAGCATCTGTAGATTCTGGTACCTCCTCAACTCACGAGATCATCGCCAACGGTGCACGGGGCACGCTGAAAGTTCAATATGGTGACTTTTCAGGACCCCTCAAGAAAGCAATCAATGCTCTTACCGAGGTCCGGAATGTTTCCTCTATACTTCGTGTTTTGCTGAACGTCTTTCGAAGGCAAAGGAATACGCTGCAAACGCAAATCAAGAAAAAATGCTTGACGAGTACATCAAATCGTAAGCAATTTCGTAAATAAGGAAGCTCTATGTCACAAACCTACGATGCTACGTTTAGGTTCAAAACAGGATCAATTGAGGCTCACAAAGAAGGGTCGCGTGCTTGGGTTAAAGACGTCAGTCCCACCGTCGAGTCCTACATTGGCTTTATCGAGACCTACGTCGACCCTTATGGAGTCCGTGCAGAATGGGAGGGCTTCACAGCCGTTGTGAACAAGCAACTCAGTGCCAAATACGAGAAACTTGTCAACCGCGCCCCGGAGCTGATCAAGAGTTTGCCATGGGGCCCGAACTTCGAAGTGGATGTGTTCAGGAAACCCGATTTTACGGCGCTCGAGGTTGTGAACTTTGGTACCGGAGGCATTCCCGCTGGGATCAATGTGAACATTCTTATCGTTTTGATAGGTCCCTGGGGCTAATCGCATTAACACATTTTCTTTGAGTCTAGATTCCCGTAAGATATGCCGGTTTTTAACTACCATTCAACTCCGTTAATCGAAGTTTCAGAACTACTATGACATACGCGAGTCGCTTGGGTTCAAGAATGTGTCGTTGGCAGTCAGTAGCTTCCTAATGCACCCACTGAGATTGGCTGAGCCCTTTCTCAGAATATTCTAGCCGCGAAGTCTCCTGATGAAGAGCTCACTTTCGTCCATCCGGATGATGTTGAGCTCTACAATGCTTGGGATAATCGTGCGTTTGAGCTACAGGTTGCTAACCACGAACTTCTTGGACATGGTTCCGGGAAGCTTTTCCAAGAGTCTGCCGACGGGAAGAAGAATTTCGACCCCGAGAAAGTATGTATGACTCATCAATTTATATCACTCTTCCTCAACCTTACATTCTACACGAAGGTGATAAACCCTTTGACGGGAAAGACAATGTAAGTGTACGTGGTATAATTGCAGACTATCTTCTCATGTCCATCTTAGCACGTCTTGGTATAAATCTGGTCAGACGCCCGACTCTGTATTGGGCGAAGTATCATCGTCTATGGAAGAGTGCCGAGCTGAAACTGTCGCTCTTTACCGTATGTGTCCTTGAATCATTTCTAAGCGCCAGAATTGACTTGGCCCTTTGGTGTTCGGACAGTCGCGAGTAACGAAGAAATTTTGAGTCTTTTCAACGTAAGTAAATAAATATGCCTTGTGTCTAGCCTTTTCTCACTCTGAGTCCACTTATCGTGCTTGACACACCCCTTCAAAGTACGTGACCCAGAAGGATCGTGAGGAGATCATTTACGTTACGTTCCTCCTTATGGCTCGAATGGGTCTTCGCGCCCTGGAGTTTTATGACCCAAAGACCGGAAAGCATGGGCAAGCTCATATGCAGGCTCGGTCCGCCTTCTGAATGCAAACCTGTTGTCCACACGCTCATCCAAATCCTTTAGAATGGGAATTACACAACATCTTGTAAAGTCTGGTATTCCTTTTCCCTACTTTTCCTCCCCTTCCTATTCTCTTCCGCTTACCCTTGGCCCCTTCCGCAGGTATTGCTCGCCTTGAAGAGATCCGGGACTCCAAAAATAATCTCGAAAACGTCCTTGTTCGAGTAGATCGCGACAAGGCTCGTAGCTTTAGTGACTCGCAGACATTTCGATTTGCTCACCGTCAATTTCGGTTGTTCAGGTTCTCAAAGACGGCCAGAAGGTTACTGGTAGGCTATTAATAGATCTGCAAGTGCGTAAGTCCACCGCGGATGGCGCGGGTGCTCGGGCCTTCTACAATGAGCTTACGACGCCACTTCCCGGCTGGGACGGTGAGATTCGGGACTTGGTACTACGAAAGAAACAACCTCGCAAGGTGTTCGTTCAGGCAAGTGCCAGTAGACCCCAACGAGATGAGCAAGTGCTGACTCCCGTCATATATTTTGACAGCCAAACACGTTCATTGAGAACGGTGAAGCTGTATTGAAGGAGTACCCTCTCACAGTAGAAGGTGCTATTGAAAGCTTTATTGAAAGGAAATTATGAAGACATATGAACGAAACAGTATCTAGCGTTGTCTTACGTTGGGTGTCTTCCGCGGGGATTGAGATTATCAAAAATAGATAATTGCACAAATCTTACGTCAGGCTCATAACTGACGTCAGCGAAGCAATTGCCCATGATTCCTTATGCCTTACGTATTGCGAGGCGCTCAGAGTTAAATTCGTTATGAACGTACTTTTATCTCGGACTTACCTGTGGCGGAACCAAAGCCCATGGAGAACATAGACGCACTCTATTACTCTTTGAATCGCGAACTCATTTGCCACTGGCGAGTATCTGTCACTGGCTTCTGCTTGCGTCTGAAGATTCCGTGCCGAAGTTCGTGACGCATGCATACATAGGCTAAGATCCGCTAGCTTCGTTCTTCAATCCGAACTTTCTTCTACGCGGTTTTTGTACGAGTATGTATGTGGCGACGGATGTTAAAAGAACAAAGACTGCTTTGCCTAAGGTTCACCTTCTGTCATATTCTTACTCTTCAATATGTCCTCCTCACTTGATATGTACTTTGCTGACGAGCACGTCCCTTTCTGCGGCCTTGACGTCGGAAGAGCGTTTAGCTTATTGACGTACGTTCAATCGGACATCAAATGCCTGAGCTAACGAACTTTAACAGGGAAAAGGAGAAACTTTACGCTCACTACATGACCAAAGCAGCCTGGGCTGGTCTCCCTATCATACAAGGACAATGGACTACGCAAGCGAAAGATCTATACAAGCTTCTTATTTGTGTGTTCAGTGGCGATAAGCAAGGCCAGATGGCTGATCTGGGAGCTTTGCGCGCCAAGTCTGGACTGGGTATTAAGGATTGGAAACATTTGACTCTTTACGCTGCTCAGGCAAGTTCTGCTTGCGAACTTTTACTTGCTGCCCCTATTAATTACCTCATCCTGACAGGTTTTTGGGAACTTCCTCAACTACAGAACGTTCGGTAAAACAAAAATTATTCCCCGTGTGTCGAAGGATAACTTTGCAAAGGTCGTGCAAAGTTGCGCTAAAGCTGATGAAGCGGCGGTACTCTGGGGAAGGGTAAGCGATGAAGGAATATCACAAGACTTTTTTTTCACTGTTGTCTAGGTGTGCGTATACATTTATAGTACTAAGCCGCAAGGAGTATTGCGCGTTGGGGAACCCCAAAATGGACACATTAGTAACTTTTACAAATGCAAGGCGGCTGATCCCATTTCCATAGACGAGATCGCAGCCATTGGATCAGTTGCAAAGTCTAAAGGTGTCGATGAGCTAAACACACGGTAAGAATTAAATTACATGTAGACTCCTGACTGAACCTTTTCATTAGGATCGAAAAGGTCGGATCAAACAAATTTATCTTACGGGTGGCTTCCGCGAGATCATACAAAGCCTCAGAGACGATTGAATTTGAAGTGAAAGATAGGAAGTGCAAACTTTCTTTCGAATATGACGACTTCCAAGGACCCCTACAAAAGTCCGTCAATGCGCTGGCAGACGTAAGTCCCTTCATCGATTCTCTCCTCACTAAAGCTGACCGTGTACAGGCAAAGAAGTACGTAGCCAACTCGATGCAGGATAGAATGCTTAGTGAATACATCAAGTCGTGAGTGCAGTTAGAACATAGACGAGAACTACTCAAGTAATACTTTCAACTGCTCTTTCCAGGTTTGTAACTGGCTCTATCGATGCCCATAAAGAAGGCTCGCGTAGGTGGGTGGAGGACGCAGACCCATCAGTGGAATCATACATCGGTTTCATTGAGGTATACACTGACCCTCATGAAATTCGAGCGGAATGGGAAGGCTGGACCGCGATCATGAACAAGGATCGATCCGTCAGATATAATAAGCTAGTTGAAGTCGTACCGCAGCTCATAAATGAACTCCCATGGGGACCCGACTTTGAGCATGATGAATACATCAAACCCGGATTTATGGCCGTTGAACTCATTAATTATGCAACTCCTGGTAACTATGATGTTCTTTTATATAATTGCGTGTAACTCATTGACCACGTTATCAGCTATTCCCGGTGACATTCACGTGAGTACAATTCTGTAAAGGGCACGTCGTGTCCGCTTATCCATTCTGTTACAGGTTCCTGTGAGGCCGTTTTACTCGCAAGCTACTCTTCCCTCACCCACATAATAGAACTATAATGACGTTCAACGAGCTAATGGTATGAAGAATATTAGCTCCATAGTAAGTGGTCTCTTATATATTAAGGTCTCGATGTCTTATGCACCGGTAGAATATCATGAAAGCGAAAGTTCCTGGTCCGTCGGTATCCTTCTCATTTAAGTGTACATTAGTTGAGCATAGTGACCAGCTGAGGAGTTTATTTTCATTCATCCCGGTGATATATCGCTCTATAGAAGATGGGAATCAATCGCCTTTGAAGTACTGACGGCAACACACGAACTCATTGGCCATGGCACCGGCAAGCTTTTCAGGAAGAAAAATGACGGCAGCTATAACTTTGATCATACAAAGGCAAGGTCTTCTCCATATTTCACGAGCTCGAGCGTCGTCCTGATTGAATCCTGTAGGTTATAGATCCCTTGACGAAGAGAAAAATGTAAGCGTCTCGGCGGCATTGATTGTAGATTTTTCTTAAGTGAAAATTCGCTCCTTAGCGAGTCGTGGTACAAAGACAACGAGAATCCCGCAGCCATCCTCAAGGGAAATTACTGGGAAATGGAAGAATGCCGGGCTGAGGCGGTTGGACTCTACTGTACGCAGTATCACTCATATCTGCAATACATACATACTTCGCCTTACTTCGCTCCTAGTTGCTGGTCACAGAGATATTTTGTCAAAGTTCATCGATGACGTAAGCAAACCGCGGTCTTCCGTTTGTCAGAAACCAGCTGACGATGTGCTTTATTAGATGAAGCCTAGTGACAGTGGTGAAATCCAATATGTCGCCTTTCTCCAAGTAGCAAGGTTGGCGATTCGAGATTTAGCGCTCTACAATTGGGAAGACAAAACTTCCGGTCAGGCGCATAGTCAAGGACGGTGCGTACAATCTCAGAAACCAATCGCATTAATTTAATACTTAGATTTTGTAGGTTGTGCATCTTGAGGCGGCTCATCAGGCATGGCATCGCCAAGCTCGAAGAGTTTAGGGAAGGAAGCACACTCAAGGACCTTTTCGTTCGCGTCGACCGCGAGAAAGTAGTGCAGGAGGGGAAAAGTGTGATTGGGGAACTCTTAATGCATTTGCAATTGTGCATTAGTACGGGCGATGTAAGTCGAGCGTCAGAGTTTTGCGATACAATGATGACTGCGCCCTCTGAGTGGCGAAGTGAGATTCAACCATTTGTACAGAAGAAGAGGCAGGTGGGACACTACTTTCGTCTGCTCTCCATAAAAACCCTGCCTTACATCAATGACCTTATTTTATAGCCTCGCAAAATTTTCGTACAGGTATTCCTGTCCCTTACGAGGCAACACGCCATATCTGATTATTTGTCTTCCCTAAGCCTAACACCTTCATTCAACATGGCAAGGTAGAATTGAAAGACTACGAAAAAAGCGCCGAAGGCCTTATCCAGAGTTTCATCGAGAGGAATATATAATTGCCATCCCCGCCTTCGAGAAGAATGCATACTAACAAAATAGGGCTTTGTATGTCTACCTTAGGATCTTTGAGGAGCGTTGAGTCCTCGTATGAGTTACAAATAGTTTAATCGTATGGAACGGTTGATGCCTTCAGTTTTTTACGCCACCGTTCCCGCCCAAACACCACCGTGTAACACCAAGCACACCATTCAATTCAAACGGTCGAATGTAATGAAATCACTGATCAAAGAAGGAAAGAAAAGGTGTTTGATCCTGCATTACATAAGTTCAAACTAGAGAACATTTGAGCCTGTGCACAGGTCTTCGAACACAGGAAGGGACTCGAGGAACTGAATAGGATACGCTTCGCGCAGTTCAAATGATACAAATACGAACGAGTGCCGTCGATTGCTTCGGACGCCCTTTATACCCCTTTCTTTCCCCGCCTCGCTCAGCTCGTGTATTTGTTCCCAGCCTACTCCTCCGTTCAAGCATGAGCCGACGGCGCTCAGTGGACTCTGATGCACGTATACGAGCGCTGCGGTCCGGCTGGGCGGACGTAAAAGGAATTGGCATCAGTCACTTTCTCATCCACAGTCGCCAATGGATCTGCCTCACGGAGGACGAGCTGCTGTTTTTTAAAGATAGCGTGAGTCCACGGATGAAACCTGAGAAGATTGCCCTGAATTGATGTCTGGTTTTAAGACTTCTCCCAAACCTATTATGGGCGTCCGTTGCCGGGAGATAAGAGACATTGAACTCGATAATAATAAACCAAATTCCTTCCGTGTCAAAGTGGGCCATAAAGACATCTATCTTAATTTAAAGACAGAGCACGAGGCCAAATCGTGGAACTACGATATCGAACGCTGTCTACGTCCTGTTCTTGATATCGGAGGACAGCCTGAGGAGCTCATATATGGTAAGCCTATTATACAGCCTCCGTGTGAAAGATCATTGAATCTTGAATACTCCTTTTCCAGACCTCGCGAATAACTCCCCGTTGAGCATACGACAGCAGTCTACAGTATTCCGACCACAGCGAGACTCTGCATTGACTGGGACAACCCTCCGCACAAGTACATACTCGAATTGGACATTTCGGACACTCCTCGACAGCACCGACTCGGAGTCTCAGACTGATGAAGACCTAGTAAAATCGTCTGGCTTGAAGTATGATGAAGAATGCCTTGATGCTGATGGGGAAGTAGCTGGTGTAGACATCACTGTCCGCCCACCATCGCCTATCGACCCAGAACTTGTTTTTGGCATCGAACGCATCAGCATTGCAGTGTCGGAATATCCCAGCGACCGCCAACCTGTATATGATATCGTCGACCTGACAGGAAGAGTTGCCCGACTTTCTGAGTATCCTTCCGCTGTCGGTGGATTCGCTGATGTGTGGAAGGGTCGTATTGGGGAAGATGCCTCCGTGCGATATGTGAGTTTGATCGTGTCAGTGGCTGTGGTTGTTGGAAGGTCATATTACCTCGAACCAGGTTGCCATTAAAGTAATAAGAGTGTTTGCTCGCGAAGAAAGGACGCTAAACAGGGCCCGAAAGGTATGTTGCCCAAGTCACCGACATCTCACCGTTTCGTTGATCATAGTTCTAGAAACTGGATCAAGAGCTTGATATTTGGAGACGCCTTAAGCATCCCAACATTGTTCCCTTGTTGGGTGTTGTGAACAATTTCGGCCGATTCCCATCGATGATTTCTCCCTGGATGCCGAATGGGAATGCCTCGAAGTATTTTGAGAAACTCGAAATACAGACTTCAATATCAGCTAGATTGAAATTGGTAAAACACTATTAGTAATTCAAGTAAGAAATGAAGCTAACCACACATGTAGCTGTACGAAGTTGCATTAGGACTTGAATACCGTAAGATCGCACTGGTCACGGTCGCGCAACGTGACACTAAACACATCTCACTCAGTACATTCGTTCTACCCTCCTATCGCCCATGGGGATCTGAAGGCGGTGAGCCTTTCCTAAAATCCTAACGAAGGCAGTATTAACGTGGCGAGTAGTCGAATATTCTAGTTTCCGAACAGGGACAAGCCTTACTTACTGATTTTGGCATTTCCACGATCATTGAGGAAGCGGTAGGATCTTCCCTTTCCCTTTCATCTTTCCACGGGTCGGTGAGGTGGATGGCCTTCGAGCTCATCAGGCCATATGAAGCCAGCGAGTCTTCCGATAGCATACAGCCAACACCGATGTCCGACGTCTGGTCCTTCGGAAGCACCATCCTAGAGGTACTACCGAAAAAGTCTTTTCTACCAATCCTGCTAACGTTAGTCTCAAGGTTCTGAGCGGGAAATTACCTTACTATTATCGAAGGAACGATGTCCAGGTAGTGCACGAGATCATGCTTGGACTCCGTCCATTGCGAGACAACAACAAAAATGCGTTCCCCACCATCTCGAAAAGGCTCGGCTCCTTCTTACAGACGTGCTGGACCGAGGACCCAGAAGGTCGACCTACGGTAACGGAGGCGAAAGAGTCTATTAAACAATTCCTTCGGGAGCAACGGCGCATGGGTGTGGTCTTTGACGAAGATGGATGAGCGAGTTGGGTTAAACTGGGGTAAGTGAGTAAAACGGACACCAAAAGGAACACGAATTAGTATAGTTGTATTCCCTAATAACGAAAGGAAACGTAAGTTGTATTATAGCATGTGTACGTACTCTTTGTTCATTCAGGCCCTGAAATTACAATGCATATGCTTTGGATATTCAAATGGAGATGTCATTATTTGAAGTTACAGATATGAGCATGCAAAGGGTATTGTCCAGCAAAGGTCACAGTTTACGTTGCCTAGATCTAAGCAAAATCGAAAATTCTCATGTCGTCTCTTGTACGGAAGCCACAACAACAGTGACACTGACCGAATGTGAGTTATGGACCGTCATTTTTCAGAGTTAAATGGCTTACTCGTCTACTTTTCCCCCTCTATGAAATACTCTATGTCTCCTCGACTCCACTGGTAAACGAAAGGGTGAGAGATGATCGATTTGTCGCAAAAACTCAACGTACATGAAAAGGGTGAGGCACGCTGTCGGTCATGCATGCAAACTCGAGCATATTTCACCAGTCCATTCGCAATATTCTGCACCCGCTCTGCTTCTGTTGCTTCTTGCCTGCTCACTAAAGAGCAGACTTGAATAGCTTCGTCCATGAAGACATTATCCGAAAAGCCGTCGGTCTTGAGGCAGTTGCTTCATAACTAAAAGTAAGGGAAAAGAAACCCAAAGAAACTCACATAAGCAATGACGATGTCCCCATCTCTGAGCCCTGTCTCGAATAAGTCGGCGCTTTCTGGAAGGTCGGTCAAATAGCCAGGGGTGTTTGAACGAGAAGCCTGTTCTAAAGCCATTTCAGGGTATTTGGAAAGTTGTCTACGAAGGATGGTAAAAATATGACCATAAACCGAGCTTCGAGACGAAACGTACTTCGGGCAGTTAAAGTAGTGTTGTTGCGAGCGCTGCTGATGCATGAGGCTCGACGATCGGATAATGCAAAACCCGCTATCTCCAAGACTGTAATACGAGTAAGAGTAGAGCACTTTGATGTTTCGCGCGAGCACTTACTTGGCTGCCCGGAGAACGCCGTTCATGGTATTCATATTTATCAGACATGCCGTGCTAGACCCTTCTCGCTTCTTTAATCAGTCACGATCACAACACTCAAACTCGCACTATCTTGACACTTGCCGCCGAAGAAACAACACTCACCAGCGAGAACCTCTCCTTCGTCCAAGACCGCGTCATACGCACGCTTCAAGCATTCCCTGGGCTTTATTTCCCGCGCCCAATCCTTCCCTTCTGACAGAGGGTCCGTCTCGGGTTCGCCTGCCCATGATTGTTTTGAGAAGCGATGCGAGTGGAACATGAGAGATTGGGAGAATAAAGAAGGATCAACGCCGGAGTCGATCCAGCCTCCGACGCCGTCGGCTACTCCGAATGAAAGGCCCTATCCGAAGGCGACTGGAGTTTAGACTTTCGGAGGTGAGCGAGAGAGTTTCTGAAATTCGACGTACAGATTGTCCTCGCATCTTCATAAAGGGAACATGGACTGGTAAGTACGATGGTTTAGCAGAGACCAAACACACAAAGTCTCTCACACCTCCTGCACATAGAAAAAGTCCTCTCCAGCATCACTCGTCGCCGCCCCTGCTCCAAACCTCTGCAGCTCATGATTCCTCCAGCGTACGATATCATTGTTCTTCGAGAAGTCCGACGTCTTCATTTTGAGTTTCATGGACTCTAAGTGAAAAGGTTTGCTTGCAAATCCGACCCCGACGTTGAACTTGAAGGGTCTCTTAAGAGGCTGAGGCAAAGATGACACAAAGCGTTGGAAAGGTAAGCCTCTGCGCTGCATGACAGCCCGAGCCATGTTGGGTGCTAATCTTATCGCTGCTGCTATGCTTCGCGGCATGATGAAGACGAAGGAGAAGATGCAATGACAGGCCAAAGAAAGCGGTCCCAAGTCGAAGTCGCGTCATGCACGTGATCCTTTCGAAGCGGAGTGGGAAGTGAGTGGAAAGTTCAAAACTAACAACTCTATCTTATCCCCCTTCCAACATCCCTCCTCCCGCCGTCGCGGATGTACTGCACTTGGGTTGTATTGAAGCTGGCTTGTCACCTCAATCCTGTAAAATCATTGAATTGGAAATGGATGCTTAGTCGATCTTCTGAGTGAACAGTCCTTCGATGTGTGCGAGACTCCTCATCGAGCCCCTCCACAAACATTCTAGCCAACATCTTATGCCCTAGGAGAGTACGACACCGATACACCCTAAATGTACGTTTCTATCTACCTTTGGTTAAACATAGGTAAAACATAGGTTTTAATTGACTTACCTCGATAAAGCGCAGCGCACCTTTCGACTAGTCGAACATTATGTACGGGATACTACTTCTCTCCAATGCCTCAAAACACCCCACCAGACCAAGCCGATACTCCCCCTTGTCTCCCCTCTCTGGCGACCCACCGTGTACAAGCCCATATTCGAGCAAATACCCCTTCACGACTCTTTCTCCTGGCTGCAACTCGCCTAGGGACGCGAATGTCCTGTCATCTTCGATACCATCAGCGGCGGCGATGGCGACAATAGTACCGGCCCCGCATCCGTATGCACGCTGCTGGTATGGTATGCCCGAAGAGTGGAGATTAGCAGAACTGTCTAGACAGTCTAGTTGGACGGAAGAACTCGCACGCGATGTGGCTGCTCGTGTGCTTCGTGTCTGTCCAAACGCAGGACCTGTGGGTTTAATGCGCGACGACGACCCGCCCGTACCGACCACGTTTGTGTCGGTGGTCCTCGAGACCTGTCAGCGCGCACTGAGAGTACCAGCTCACGATTGGTCGTATAGTCCAGGGCGTCATAACTTCGCATAGTTGCGACAGAGAATTGATGCAACAACGGAGTCGGAGTCATTGTCCTTGTGCGTCGAGGATTTGGATGGTGACTCAAATGACTTTTAAACGCCGAGCGTGTATCGTTGCCGATTATGCTTACTCTTGAAATAGCGTCGTTTGATAGCGTTCCAATCGCGGTACTGTTCAAGCTGGCATTACTTGCTCTACGACAGGTTATACTGTCCGATAGGAAGATTTGAATGACGCAGAACCTTTCCTAAAGGCACATAGTCCAGACTCAAAGTACTTGATTTCTACTAAGGTCTACCGTGTTGCTCGTCAGCGTAAAGGCAGAAGATGAGGCTGTGACAGTCCAAAGGCAACGTGTTTTATCCAGCTTTTTTTTTTATCGAGAATACCATCCCTACAAAAGATACAAAGACTCCCATGAACTTGGTCGGTTGCGAAAGCATTCCGAGAACGAGAACCAGTTTACGCGTGTCTCCACTATTTATTTTCGTAGCGTTACATGTGCAATTATAATGACAGTGAGAGCTACGTAGATGATCGTAGATCGGGTAAAGGGAAAATAAACGAAAAGGAAAGGGAAGCGAGTACTAATGTCCAGAGTGCAGATTAGGATAGGGTCTTTCAAAAAGAAACCAAATGTCATGCATTGCAAAGGACTTCATCCGGTAGGGTATATCTATCACTGCTCGATGTGCATTGGCCACCACCGGGATGCCAAAAGAAGGTTCATGTACAATCCATTAGATGCTCGAGCAGAGTGTGCAGTCAAAGTGAATGGCGTCGCGGAAGACGACAGCTGTGGAGAACGTACGCTGTTAGCTTTTCATACGCTGGATAGAGATATACAAACTTACGCAAAGCGATCAAAGCGCCGAAGAACGCGGCTGCTAGGGCATAAATCGTACCGTACTTGAAAACGATCCACCTGCGTTGCCTCTTCTGCTTCCTCGAGTAGAATGGGGCACGGATTTGTTTGGAGGGGCGAAGCCAAACTGAGGAAACGAGTTAGAAAAACACGATCTTTTACAACGTTCCAGGTCGACTTACAGAGCATCATCGAGTGAAGACGATTGATCCACGGAATGAAGAGAGGCGGAGTTAAAATGAAAAGAAGCAAATGCCCGAGAATGAAGTCCGAACTCCATAATGACATCTCCACGATCTTCACAACGAATTCACGCGCAGGCTGCGACATGGCGCTGGTTCCTAGGCCTCGTCCATACCATTTACCAGACCACCACGCACGATTCGTCTCGTCGTGCTGGAATTCACGAGAACAGAAGACCGAAATCAGGATCTTCTGTACGGCACGTTGAAGTGCAATAATGCAAATGAGACCGAGTACGGCGTGAGATGCATCCCAAAGCTCGAGGAACCACTGTAAAATGCACGATTAGAGGGCAGTACCGAAAGCAGAGACATTGGGAACTTACGAAGAATTCGAAAAACGCGACTATTCCAACGAGCGAAAGTAAGTGAGCCGCTGCCGCCATAACGGACGCGAATTTTGCACAACACGAGTTCAGCATAGGTCCCAAAAACAACGACATCATGAACAACGTTAGAAGAACAACCGCGTTCCAGACCATCGGACCGATAGCAATGAGCGCAATACGAATGAGCGGACTCGGGGGTTGTCTACCATTTGCATCCGGGAATGACTTGACGAACATGTATGCAATGACGAGCAAGCCTGCCATAAAAAGTGGTTGAAGGACCTCCGAGAGTAGAATCGTCTTCCAGCGCGCACGCGGTGTATCGCCCGACATCTTGTCAGAAGGCTGGCCCAGCTTCTTCTTCTTGAAACCCGTGATCATCGTACGCGACAAACGACAATATCCATACCAACTGCTAGACTTCGTCTTAGAGTTACCCCTCGACATCCAACGTAAAAACTCTCGGTAATCGATGAAGAAATCCGTGATCGAGAACTGATGCGGATTGAATACGAACGGTGCGATGCACAGAGAGAGCACGGAAAGCCAGAAGTAGATGAGATGCGGGATCCACACCGTAATGGTCGCGTAGAGCAACATGATCAAAGTCCTCATACCCATGTAGATGGATGGACCGGCGAAACGAGAGTAGAGGATGCTAAACTGCATACGCGTAGTCGCGAAACCACGACCAGTGGCGATGTATCGGGCACCACCAAAGGTCAAGTTGCTCAAAATAGCTTGCGAGTAAATTTGCGTCGAAAAAACTTCAAAGATGGGCGACAAGGACAGGAAATGTTTTGCCAAACGGATCAGAGCTGAGCCGGTGCCTCTCTCGACAAGTTCTAAAGATTTGAATTAGTATCTACCCACTTTTAACTGAAAAAAGAACACATAACGAACCTTGCAAAAACAACGGCAAGAAAGCGATGAAGAAGACCAGGAAAATCGAAACGATACAACGTTTAATCCAGTCAAAGGCAGCTTGAAGGTTGTAACATCCACCTTGGCCAGCGATAGGGTTGCTGTTCGCATCGAGTTTGCATACACTCAAGCTCTTGTTCAATGAACCCAGGAATACCACTATGAACAGTGAACGATGTTACTGTGAGAGGCTTTCTTTCAAGAGAAAAAAAATAGACTCACAGACAAGCATGAATACCCGAACGGAGAAGATGATGAGAATGTTGTTCATATGGAATCCAGGATGCCCATAGTAGAAAGTCAAGAACCGATCGAGCGGAAGTTGTGTCCCAATGTAATAGTACTCCCGACTAAGCATCTGCTCACCCATACCTGTTCCAATCTTCGTCTGGAAATTAAGAATTGTGCCGAACCCAAGATCACGTCCTTTACCGCACTGATAATACTCGGAGTGCTTGATCCGTCCACCGCGACCGAATGCGTTCATACCGGCGAAGATATCCTCGTTCAAATGCAGACCTTTTTGTGCCTTGGAGACACCACCACGTGTATTCATGAAGAGTGCGTTTAGGAAATCGGGATGACCGTAATGCTTCTTTCCACCGATCCACGCGAGAGCACGAGCTGTCATCGTACCGAACGTTTGCTCCTTTCCAGCGGCGATATCACCAAGCACACCAATATTCTCCGAGAAAATGTACTCGCGAGTACCGACAATTGCGACTGGCGACCTCTTGAACTCCTTATGACCCCACTGAGCGTACGGGCTCTGGTTCGAGATCGCATATTCTTCAAATTCGCCAAGAATATTTCGAATCTTGATACATTCTTCGAGGTAGTTATCTTGATTGGCATCAATAAGCTGCAGATATTCTCCGCGGTAGAACACGATCGCATGATTCTGATTGTCTGATTTTCCATCCCCAATGATGGGGTTTCCGGGAAGCTCGATCCTGAACTTAGGTTTCCGCTTTCCATCCTCGCCGGGCTCAGAGTGTCCATCAATGAGAGCAGAGAACAGACGAGGTTCCCCACCTTTTTGCTTCGGAGGCTCCTCGTCCAAGTACGCAATTTGCAAGTCTGGGTATGCGCGAAGCAAAAATTCGGCGTTCTCGATTTCTTGTGCGTTGAACTTCGAATACCGCTGCATGGAGATACAGAATCTGAATTTCCTACGAGCCATACGCTCCAACTCGCGCTCGAGCCTGTCCGTGTTACCACTAAACAACTGTACGATCTCCGGGTTCTCGACACGATACAAGAGCTTGATTGCCTTCGAATAGTTCATCATTCCGGAGACCGTTCGATACAAGGTCTGTGCACGGAGAGATGCCCAAATACGCGTACGAAGGGTGTATTCCGGGGACGCCGTCTTGAAACCGATGCAGTAAAATGGTAAATCATCCGCCTTCTTTTGTTTTTCCTCTGAGCTATTGAAGGGACTCGAATCGGCCGTGAACGCAGTTTCCTCCGCCAGAATTTTAGTGTCCTTCACAAAGTTATCCCATTCCACCGGATGTAACTGCTTCAGATATTCCAAAAGCGTGATACGGGTATTCATGTCTTCCTCTCGAATGATCTCACGAAGACTGAGCAGAATCTTCTCCGAGTAATGCGGGACAAGGACCGTGAACGTGGGCATGGCATCAACCGGTAGCGGCTCAGGGAGTTCGGTGGTTAAAGACGACGCAAAGAATGAAATACGACGTTCGGCCTCGCCACCTGGAGGGAAGAATCCACCCTTGAGCGTGTTCACGCTATTCTGAGCTGTGAAGAACGGCGGAGCGCGCAACGTGCGGCGGCCATCAGGTCCATCAGTCTGATGGTAGAGCAACCGTTGAACATGGTCAATCGATAACAAATGCTCTCGGTACATGGAAATGATTACGGCGTTCCAAATCTGCGACACAAGAACCTGTTGCAAATTGTAAGCAGCTGCTCATATTAACAAGGACGATACTTACCTTAGGCTTGTATTTGACTTCCATCTCAGCCGTCGCAAGGAGCTTAGCGTAGATACGTTTCGGCATGCGCATGAATACATCCCTCCAGGGTGTCCAAATAGACAGACCAAGCGAAAAAGACCTCCCTATGCTGAATACAACCAACCAAATGATGTACCAGAGATACGTATCCAGGAAGAACAGCACCAAATCCATGAAATACATCAGGGCGAGCGTGATCGGGACATGATTCCGGCAAAGATTTGGACCAAAGTACTTGTCGCTACAGTTCTGAATACGCGTATCGACCATGACGGCAATAGGACCACTGAACGAGCTCGTCAAGAAAAAGTACGATTCCGAAAGCTTACACCCCCAGATAAGGATCCACATGACAACGGAGGCCATGCGCGCGGACCGTGGAAGCTCTGGGTACGAAGCCGTGAATGTTTGACTGGCCATATGCTTTCGAGACTTTCCAGCTACTCGGTCTCCGAACATACGTCCCGAAGGGATAATGGCGAACAGAACTGTGACAAGGACCGAAATAATGAACTGAACAATGCCAAGAATCAGCGGGACATTGCTATTCGTTCCATCTGTAATAGCGATGTAAAACGTGGGACCAGCAGTGATGGCAAGAATGATGAGCAAGATCACCAAACGACCACTGAGATGAGATGCGTTGTTCCATGTTGTCGGGATGTGCATAAACTCGGCCAATGAAGCTGCGATCATGATCAACGTAGCAACCGCTCCGCCAAGCGCGACAGCAGACCAGGTCATGGCCGCAGAAGGCTCCTGCCTACCAGCAGGCGTATAGACCTTTGGAGAATTGAAGGCGGTGTAGAACCAGTAAGGGCATATGTGCAAAATCCAAATACGGTTGAAATTGACGAGGAGATGGAGGATTGAACGTTTTTCGTAAAAAGTCTTAAAAAATACCCGGTTCCAGTCCACTTTTTCGAGCTTCATGAAGCGTTGAGACGGAGGTGCATCCACTAATCGAGTCTGCGAAGTCCAAGATGTCAGAAACGCATATAACTTGCCCTACTTGGAACTAACCTTGTCGCTCAAAATAATTCGCGCCAAGCCCTCCGGATACCAGAATAACTGGTTGACATCATCGTATCCAATGATTTCGTGGTGGTCTCTTTCCCTCCTCACAAACTTCCCATCCAACTTTTCGTAACCTTGATCGCGAAGGAACCGATACAAAGGTTTGATGATTGTATGGAGGTATAACCCCTCAGGGACCGGGTCGACTCGGTTTTGGCATTCGGGAGAGCGATAATAATCGTCTGCGCACTTAAAGAGGAAGCACATGCATTCTGGCATGAACCTAACGTTCCCCGCTTCACCCCAACACAGAAGGAAAAGGGCAATCTGACGGAGACGATCATACTGCGACATGTTGTTCATCGCGTGCCGCCAGCGGTCCAAAGCGCCGTTCAGAGACTTTTGGCCTGCGCTCTTCGCACCTTTAGTGCTCTTCAGACGTTGTAAGCCAGGGTTCTGAGTCTGTCCTACTGCGTCGTCAAGGTTGAGCTGGGCGGCGAAGTACCACTTGCGATAATTCGCATGCTGCCCACCAATGTAATCCGCGTGGAGGGTGAGCAAAGCCTGGTTCGGAGTCATGCGCGAGGCCCTACTATCGAGCAGAGTCATCGTAAAATCGAACATGTTACGCATCGAGTCACGTTGGAACCCAAACTTTTGCGTAAGGTCGGGAAATATGTCCTCGGTTTTCCTACAAGAAGCGTGGAAAAAATAGAAGCACGGTCAGAACAAGCGACACAAACTGAATAAGCTCGGCCAAAGAGCACGCGCTCGGTGGACATTGGGATCTGGTGCTCTGCGGTCCATGCAGGATATGGATCCTTTGCACCTCGAGGGCCTGGCATGTCGGAGTAGTTGCTGAGACCGGAGGGGTAGCTGGGACCGGTATGTGAGTCTATCGAGCTCGCATAACGGTTCCCGTAGACGTCGACCTCGGACTCGTTGTCGCCCACTGGAAGCGATGGCATGGCAGCATAGGTTGAGAATGGAAGAATGTTTATTGTGATGTGAGAAGCGAAGAAGGGGGAGATTGCTGCGGGAACATGGACGTACCGAAAGGATCACGAGAGCCAAGCTGGGTGGAACTATTGTACTGACCGCCATAGGCGCTAACATTGTCAGAGGATTCGTAGGATTGAGGTGGAGGAAAGCCCTGTGGAGGTTGTTGGAAGGGATTACGAGCGGGAGCACCTGGGGGAGGGCCGCCGTAACCAGGACGAGCGGCCATATGAAGGGTGTGGACACTCGCAGTGGAGCTTGTCTAAGAGAGAATGATTCGTCGTCGTCGAGACTAGATAAAAAAACAAAAGAGAGCAAGATATAAGAAGGATGAACTAAAGAGTGAAAAGTCGCGATGAAGCTTGTTGAGATGGATGGTCGAGTGAGGAAAAGAAGAAGAGGGAGGAGGTGGGAGGAAGGAAGAGAAGAGCGATGGGAGTGTCTGTGTTGTCCTCTGGCGGCTTCTTTCCTGCGTCGTCGTCGTAGTCATCAAATAAGCCCGGCCCTCATCTCATCATCAACGTCGTCTTCGTCCTTCTCTCACGGCCATTTACTCGACGTTCAATATCTAACAAACACACTTGGACTCTCGCATTTTCCAGTAAGCAACACGATAACATGTCAAGAATATGAACCATATACTACTACTCTCGAGTAAAGAAAAAGAAAAGAAAAAAAGAAAAAAAAAATACACTCCCAATTTGATCTGATCTGGGACCTGCTTCAGTTTCACATCTTCGGAATATTTTCCTTCGCCTGTTGCTTTATCCTCCGCCTAATCATTCACAAGTCAATACCCGAATCCAATCAGCACACACTTCATCAGTCACTCACTCGTACGCAACGCGATCATTCCTAACCATCCTAATGTCAATTCTCTTAACACACCTCACTCGTTGTATGCACTCACTTGAACATCGTATACGCCTCGCTCTGCGCAGGATCGTTCACATTGGGATCCGTCAACAGGTCCTGGATGCCGAGCAAAATCTGGTGCACACACATAAGCCAAGTAAGACGTTTTTGGGGGCTTCTAACACAGACGGACAGAAAAGGTACAAACCTGCTTGAGGGTGATCGCCGGCTTCCATCCTTTCTCTTCATCCAAGATAGAAAGGCAGACAGTTCCCGACGGATAGACGTTCGGATGGAACAGAGGCGGCGTGAACTTGCCTACAGAAATGTGTTTGATCATTGAGCATGAAGGTGTGCGAAACCTTCTAGCGGGTGGCAACAAGCGTAAATGTAAATTGAACGCACATTTAGGAGGCTTTGTAGGATAGTCTGCAATGTAATGGTGACATGTCAGCTACCGGCAGTCGCTTCACCGAGTCTGGCATAGCGTACCTTCGGGGAAGATAACAGAGAGCTTGTAGATACCGCCTTCCCATGCCGTCTGTTGGAACGTGGGGCGCGTGAAGATGGAATGAGTATAGACTACGACTAAAACATCACGAAGTATGTTTATTACTTACGTTAGGCTTCCCGGGGATGCCAACCTCCCAATCAAGCAGATTCAAGGAACCATCGGACGCCTTGACTGGCTTTGCGTGAAAGCCCTAGAGAGGATGAGGTTGGTAGACATTTAGTGTCTGTCCGGGATGGATGGAATGAAACGCGATGCGATGCTTACGAATGGATGGTCTTTTCTCCATTGTTTGCGCTCCTCTGCGAGACGTGTTCGACAGATGCCGGACATGACTTTGAGTTGTATTGATATCCAAGAATATCAGAGAGTGTCTGGATGGATGAGGGGTGGGATAGTGGCAGAGAGAGGAAAGAGAGGAGGTGAAGTCAGCTCTCAGATAGACGCGCCCTCTCCTTGGTTTCATTCGTTCGTCAACAACCATCGCCTACGACTAGTACTGGACACCGACGTTGACCGTCTCCTGCTGCTCTTCTTTCTCTTTCCTTCCAACTCCCAACATTAACATCGTCGGGTCGGCTTTTACTTGCGACACTTGATAATTCCTGCCCGCCATCACCGTCTCTAATTTTCCCGGCCGCGGCGGCTGATTTGGTGCTGTTGCTGGTTCATTTGGGGATAAGCCAAATCGTCTCCAGTCTAGATCGTTTCGTCCCTCCCAAGCCTCTCTTCGTCTCCCTCGTCCACGTTTTTCCTCATCACCGTCCCTTGGAATCTCTCTAGCTTCATCTCTTGTCTCTCCAAAGTGCTTTCTCTGTCGTATAATATCTACTGGAAGAACTACTCTACCGGGAAAAAATCCACTCTTTGGTCGCATCATCTCTTAGCGAAACCTTTAAAACAACTCTCTCTTCCTAACCTATGGCGTCCGAACGCCCCAACTATCTGCCACCCGTCCCAAGTCGCAGCGGCTCAGTCAGAGACCAGAATCGTGATGGCCCCACTGGGTCCTCTGCACCCCACGTAACGCTGTCTCGCAGTACCTCTGGAGCTTCGCGAGCGCGTTCCGCCCACCAAAGAGGCCATGCACCCAGGTCACCCTCAGCGTACTCGACAACATTTTCCATCCCTTCCAATGCAGGAGGCTCGGGCGCAGGGTTACCGCCGACTTCAATGTCACCTCCGCCGTTGGCTAGCACGACGCATGCTGGTGGAATCCTGCCGTCCTCGTCCTTTTTCCACCCTTCGCGTCCCACGTACTATACCGACACCGGGCCCTCTCACGCACTCACACACCCAAATGTTGCCAATTTGCGTTCGAACGTGCTCAATCTGGGACCTCAGCCGCACCACGGCGCGCCAACTGCAGGAGGCAGCAATGAGCTGCGCCCGGAGTCAATGGGCTCGGATAGCTTCGCTCAGGGGTCGTTCACGACAAGCGAGGATCCGCATGTCGTCTACGCCAACGCCGGCGGTGGCGAGCACGACAGGCCCGCTGCTGCTGGCACCTCCTCCCAGTCGAACGCCACAGACCTCGTGCGCGCGTTCTCGACGAAAGTAAGCCGGGAACCCCTCCTCCCGATCGGCCAGAAACCGAAACCCGTACCGCTATCGCAACCTCCTCGTCCGACCCACGGTGCGAACGGAAACGGGAATGGGATTAACAATTCCGGGTCGGCGACGAGGTTACCGGGGATAGGTGGACATGGACGCTGGGGCGAGATGAACGGGAGCAAAGGTGAGGATGTGGGTGCCGGCGCCGGCGTCGGAGCGGGGCTAGGAATGGGAGGGGCAGCGCGTATGCGAACGAGTCTGGAGCGTTTCCTAAAACGCACGCTGAGCAACGACACGCAAATGGCAGAAGATACGTCGTACGCGCGGGGAACGACGGCGCATGATCTGGGCCCGAGCATGGAGGACCTCGAGCTCCGAGCGCGGCCGCGAGAGTCGGAAGATCTCGAGTTCAAGACGAATGGGGTGCTCATGGATGAGGAAGAGGAGGAGAGCCAGATGGGACACGAGCGGTACGTGCAGCCGAGTGCGTACTCCACGCTGGCTTCAAGGAGGCAGCGGAACTCGGAGCTGCGGCCTCGATACCCTGATTTCGACGCTGTCCCTCCAGAAACGTCGCCACCGGCCTCGCATACTCCGTTACTTGCAGAGAACTCCAGACCTTTGCGAAAGTACCAAGTTCATCCGTCTCGGAACATGTTTTTCTTGAAGGGGAAGGCCCTCACGGGTGGCGATAGCGCGTGGCCCTTCCTTTTGTCGCTCTTTCTCGTTCTCGGCCTCACCGGGACGTGGAACGGGACAACGTCTGTATGGTGGTGGCAAAACGAAAGTCCCGCCGTCTCCATTATCGGTGCCTACCTGTGTTTATTGACAATGGCGAATATGGCGGCGACGGCAAGTTCTCGAGACGCTTGCGAATGTGTATAAGTTACTAAGTGTGCCGCGTTACAGGCTTTCAGCGATCCGGGTATTTTACCTCGAAATCTGGATCCAGACCCTCCGTATCCCCATACAAGTTCCTCTGACGCTTCCTCGACGCCCCTTCCTCGAGACTTGAAAGTGCGTTCCGGCTTGTAAGTCCTTTTGTGTTTGTATCAACGTATCGACATTAACGACTCTACATTCAAGCGTGCGCGTCAAGTACTGTCAAACGTGCAAAATCTACCGTCCACCAAGGTCAAGCCATTGCAGAATGGTGAGCTTGCAACTTTGCATAGAAGAACTACTAGGGTGACCCCAGTCCCTTTCCAGTGCGACAATTGCGTGGACGGATGCGATCATCATTGTCAATGGGTGAACAACTGCGTCGGTCGGCGGAACTACACCTCGTTCATCATTTTCCTCATTTCTGCCGTAAGCATTTACTTCGTTTCCGCTCGTCTCCTCACTATAATCAAAAACTTTTTCTGCAGTCCGTCACGGCGATTTACATGCTGATCACCTCCGCGCTACGACTTGTCCTGGAAGCGCACAGGGACCATATCAGCGCGCGGACCTCTCTGAGTAGAGGAGCCGGGAGCGCCGTTGTGTTCGCCGTCACGGCGATCGTCATGTGGCCTGTTCTTGGTCTACTGGGATACCATGTGCGGGTATGGATTTCTACATTTCTACATCTATCTACATACTCCGGTTTCACATTGAGAATATTAATGGGGGATTGACGTGCTTGTGTTTCTCCTCCCCTCTAGCTTCTGTTCCTGAACCTGACGACGATAGAACAGGTAAGTCAAAAGTTTCCCTCTCCGCGTTTCCCCCGTGCGGAGGCCCCCTCAACCTCCAAAAAAAGAGATCTACCCTATTTATAAATCACCCAATCCTCCGCATCCTCCTCCTTCTCTCCTCTCCTTTCCTCTCCCCTCCTTTCACGCCCACTTCTTCGTTTTTGTCACAACTCACCCATACGCCCATCCACAGATCCGAAACTCCGCACACAAGTCCGTCTCGATGAACGCCACGGAGCCCCCGAACCCGTTCGCGCTCGCGAGCTGGCGGCATAACGTCGCGGAGATGCTGTGTCGTGCGCGCGGGATGAGCTGGCTGGATGCGGCTGCTGTTGCGACGGAGGACCGACGGGAGGTGAACCCGGGGGCGGAGGTGAAGGGGGTGGGAGTGTGAGTGGGGGTAGGGGTGTGAGTGAGGGCGGGGACGTGATTGAGTTTGTAGGTATCAAGGTTAATGGGAGTTGTGGGGGAAAGTTTGTTTTGTGTTTTTGTTTTTTGGTTCAGACTCAGACCGCTTTTTTCGTTCGTTCTTTCGTGATCGTGAACATCTCTTCCTTTCTTTAAAATTTCTATTTTATACCTCTTCAGGAATGACCTTCTCTCCCTCTCTAGCTCTCCTTCGAATCGAGTACCTCTCCGTCCCTTTTCTCCTTATTTACGGGCCTTCGACGCTCTTGGGCTTCTTTTCTTATCGTACCTCTTTTATTGGCGTCTGGTTCTTGCCATCTCGACTCAACTACAACGAGACAGACCCCCCTCCCTCTTCCCTCTTCTCAACCCTTGAATCATATCTTACTCTCCATATACACTACGTTCTCCACACCTCCCGCTCTGCCCTGCTCTGCGCTCTCTTTCTTTTCTCCTTTCTTTAGATTTCGAGCTTCCCTGCGTGTCCGTGTCCGTGTCCGTATCCAGGAACGCGTGGGACTGACCGACCTTGAGCTACGCCTACCACGACGACCACGTCCGACATTAACATAGGTAGCCGTACGTACGCGTTATCTTCTTCATGCATGCATGCATGCGTCCCTTCGTTCCCTTTCCCTCCCCCTTCCTCATCGTCACCAGTAACGTTAATATTGTCTATATTTATCTCGAGTGCCTTTTCTTTTTCCTTTTCCTTTACCTTACCATTTGTTCGAAATTCAAAAACGGAGTTTCGAGTTCAGAGTACAAAGACAAGTTTGCTTAAGGTCCAGTGAACCGTCGTTACGCTCACTGGCGAGCTACTACGAAGCGTCCCCTCTTTCGCACACGTTAGGGTGTAGTAGCATAAAGATAACATTTTCTGACTCGACGTTGGGGTGGTCTGCTCTGGGAGTAGCAAGTACGCAAATACACAAATACGAACGCAAATACGCACGAACGTACATAGTAACATACGTCGAAATATAGTACCACAATAGGAATGTTAATTAATATTGATATTAGATTTGAGTGTCCCAAACGCCAGCTCCGAATATATCGGAGCAGCACTAGTACCCACCCAGAAAAAATCAGTCGGCGCTTCAATTTGTTTGTATTGCGAGGGGCGCATGATGGGTGAGGCACGCGTACGTACGGCACGGCGAGGAGGAGAGGAAGTGCGCGCGCGCGTCGTTTGTGTCGAGGAAGCTCACACTCTTGCTTTTCGGTTTCGGGATTCGGTTGTCTTCCCCCTGCTTCCCTTCTGTTCTCGGGTCTCTGAGTGGTCGTTCTCGCGCCAGTCGTTTTGGCATAGCGCGTGCGATTTGGCTAAGGTCTTTCTTTCGTGTTTGATTCCGAGTCGACGGAGGAGGAGGAGGATAGGAAATCCTTGAGAACGAGACGGATCAAAGAGAGTTAGGAGGCGAAACGGTAGGTTGTGCGGTGTTTGATAAACGACAGCGGGACGGGGAAACGATTGAAGAACGTTGACGTTAACGTTAACGAGTCGAGTACCGCACCCATCGATCCAAGCCATCGCCTGATTCTCCATCTACGCCGTGGGCTACTAAGTACTAGTAGGAGTCGTCGGGGAGTACGGGACCAGTCATTGATAGTGAGTCAAAATACTTGATCACGTGTTGTTCTTGATACGAGGTACTGAAAGGAAAGCTGTATTTTTATTAATATTGAAGGTTTCGGGCTGAGGTTGTCAGGAACGGACAACGCGACGCAAGGACGACAACACATCATCGGACTTGGGAGAGACAGAGAGATCTTTTCTTGGAGGTTACGACTTACGACTGCGGAGAGTGTAGGACAAAGACAAAGAGATGGGTGAGGGAAAGGAAGAGAGAATGGATGCTGGTGAGTGCTAGTAACTAGATGTAGAGTGATGTCTCGCGTTAGATCATCCCGTTTACCACATATCCTCCTCCTCTTTTTCTCTCTTTTCTCTTGTCTGTGCCTTAATTCTCAGCTCATCCTCCGCTTACTCCCTTCTCACAATCAACAGCTCAGCCTCCTCCTCCTCGTCACTCTCCTCCCAACATCCACTCTCCTTCTCTGTCCCCTCATTCTCCCTCCGATACCAACCTCAAGAACAAGGCCGACTCCGACTCCACCTCCGAGCGCAGAAAAGGAAAGCGGCCGACTAAGCCGAAACAGAAATCCAATACTCACCTCAACGTTAACCCAAGGGAAACCGGAGGAGGAGTTCACCACAGCAAGGCTACTAGCAGTACCACCACCACTGCTCGTACTCCTAAACCGAAACGGCCCTCGAAAAAATCCTCAGAGGCAAAGTCCCACTCACAACAGGACGCTCGGCCCGGCCCTCCTCAACACATTATTCCAATTTCAAATTCCACCACCTCTTCTCACCAGCACCTCCAGCGACAATCACAGTCTTCGTCAGCAGCATCATCATCTTTCACGGCTTCCACGGCCCCTCCTCCCTCTCCTTCCAATACCGCTGCTCCTGGTACTCACAGCATTGCCGACGTTCAAGTTCAAGGCGAAGGTGCAGACGCAACCAATACTGGTACTACCAATTCCTGTTCGAGCTCACAACCTCCGCAACCACACCCTCCATCCTCCTCTGCTGCCGCTCCTCCGCTCCCGCCCCGTCCGCATCCGCCGCCGAATCCCCACTTCCGGCCTGCTGATCCTTACTCAAATTATCTCCACTCCTACTACCCTCCGAACAGGATGAACCACCCCTCAGGCTACCCAAACGGCGCCCCTCACCCGCACGCTCATGCACACCCACATGCACACCAGCAGCCTGCTTCGACGCCCTCGCCGTACGCACACCCACACCCACACGCGCATACACAACACCCAATCCCCATCCCCGGACCCGCTCACTCCCCATACCACCCCTCCCCCTCTCCTCACCCAAACCCACACGCCCATGCGCAAGCCCACCATCCGCACAACGGTGTCCCGCAATATGCGTACTATGCGCCGGTACAGTATCCTCCTCAGCATTACCATCCCTATCCTCCTCCGGCGTCGTATGGCTCGCCCTACGCTATGAGTGTACCCTCCGCTGCTGCTGCTGCTAATACTACTGCTCCTACTGCAGTCACGCCTGGCCCGCCGCCTCCCCATCCATCGTCAGCAGGTCCGACGCCCTCGAGCTATGGCTCACCCATCCCGGGCCCCGGATCGGGCCCAGGTCCGAGTCCGGTACAGGAATCCCTACACTCCGCAGGTCACGCGAGTGGAGAGTCTGGGGATGCCGGGGGTACAAAGAGGAAGAGGAAGGGGAGTACGAAGGCTGGGGAAGGGAGCAGGGTGAAAGGGGAGGTCGTCAATGGGAGCGATGTAGATGAGTCTGGTGAGTCGTCATGTAACGCTCTTTTTTTTGGGACGGTCGAGACTTATTTGTTGGGGGTTTTTTTTTGCGACATTTGACGATTCCCGTGATGTGGTCAAAGCCGAGATGCAGCGGAAGAGGACAAAGACACAGCGTGCGTGCGATAGCTGTCGAAGTCGGAAAATAAGGTGAGCAGGGGGGAGATATAAGCATCGAGTAGTGGATTCTTTTTGCATCGGAGAACTAAAACTTGTACGTGTATAGATGCGACGTCCTCACAGAAACGGACCCTCCACACTGTCAGCATTGTAAACAATACGGATTCGAATGCACGTTCTTTCTGCCTATCACCGAGACGCGGTTCAAGAAGAAGAGGCAGGAAGAGGAAGCGGCTGCTGCAGCTGCGGATAAGGAGAAGACGGAAAGGGGGAGGTCGGAAAAAGAGAGAGTTGAGGAGCAGGATACAACAAGACGAATAGATGGTATTTATCCCCGTGCCCCCCTTCGGTCTTCGCATTGATCGATTCGAGCGCATATACTCACTCTCCATCCTTCTTTTTTTTGGTCTTGCTTCAGGCCCGACTTCAATGACCCACCTTCTACATTCCACCGTGACTGTTCCTCCTCGCGCCTACCAAACGTTCGACCAACGCTACAACCATACCTGGGAAGTCAGCAAGTCCGGAGACGGCATCATCCAAGTCCGAGACCCTTCCTCCTCTTCCTCCAACTCCAACTCCCCGCACCCCAACTCCCACCCCCACTCACCCGCCCCCACTCCCTTCATCGCCAGCACCCCGACTTCCATCGCCATCGAACGCTCCGTCATCGAAAAGCTCATAAACAGCTACTTCGAACACGTCTCCCCGCTCGTCCCCGTCCTCACCCAATCCGAGTTCCTCGCGCTCTCCAAGCCGTCCCCGCCGCCGATCCTCCTCTACTCGGTCTGCCTCGCGGCGGCGGCACAGAGGGACGTCCCGCAGGCGGTGTTCGACGCGCTCCGGACGGCGGTGAACGAGGTGATCAGGAGCGAAGACGTGTTGTGTACGGCGAGCGTGGTGAATGTGCAGAGCTTGTTGGTGCTTTGCGTTTGTGCGGATTGTCATAGTCGGTTTGTGCCGAGTGCGTTGAGTGCGCTTTGGATTAGGCTTGGGACGGCGATTCGGATGGTGAGCGGTCTCTTTTTTCTGTCTCTCTTTTCTTTTTGGACATGGAAGGGAGAGCTGGAAGTGCTGAATTTGTTTTGATTGGTAGGCTCAAGACCTCGGTCTGCATAGGGCGGAGGCTGTCAAGACGAACATCGACACGCGCCGTCGAGTGTGGGGAGCATGTGTCATCACCGACCGATGGTGAGTCTTACAGCAAACTCTCCAATCCCACTCGCATTCAACTAATCCGCACACACCCTCATTCGCCTCAAGGACGAGTCTTATGTATGGCCACCCATATATGATCGATGTCGAGGACTGCGACGCCCGGCTCCCCTCCTCCTCCGACCCGAACGACCTATACACGGCCGAGCTGATGAGGCTATCGCTCATACTAGGCCGGGTGCAAAAGACTATCTACGGGCACGTATTTTTTCTCGCTCCTTTCACACTTTTTACCATGAGGCCTGACTTGACTTGATTCCTCGTTTCGATTCGATTTCGTGCAGGCCGCTGGGACTTAACCAGGCAACGGACGAGAAGCTTTATCAGCTGCTTTATGATATGAAGGAGTGGCAGAGGCGGTTGCCTGATAGTCTACGGTTCACCGGCCCTGATACTCCTCGTGCGGGCGGTACGTCCTCATTTCCTCTTCCCAACACCCATCCCACTCTCCCCACTCACTCACTCACTCACTCACCCTGCCCCTGCCCCCGTCCCCACCTCCAGGCCTCCTCTTCCTCCTCTACGCCTGCGTCTACATGATCTTCTGGCGCGTCTTCATGCGCATCTCGTACACGTGTCCCGCCCACCTCAAGTTCACGCTCACGATCGACCAGTGGTCGGAGCTCCTGCAGATGACGTGCGACGCGATCGGGTGGCTGGACCGGCACGAGAGTCTGTTCGATGTGTGGATGGTGGTTTCGTATGCGGCGACGTCGTGTGCGCTTGTGCAGGTGGGCTGCTTTTCTTTTCATGCATTTATTTGGGGGGGTTTCGTCGGTCGTTGATGCTGATTATATGCATGGGTTTTTTTTGTGAATGTGAATGACAGTATCATACTTGGGCACGGCGCAAGGACCCTAACGCGCAGGCGACACTCCGCAAGCTCCGGGACTGCGTAAGAAGATGGGAAGCGACGACCGCTCCTGAGCAGATGTCCTCCCGACGCAAAGTACGTTACAATCCAAACGCGAATCAACGCATTCCAACCCCCAACCTAACCTAACCCAAACTCCCCCTCTCCCCCCTTTCTCCCCCACAGACCGTAGAAATCATCTCCCTCCTATACGAAACGACCAACAACCCACCCTCACGCGAGCCCGACCGACGGCCGTCCCTGAACCCGACAACAGGCGTCAGCGTCAGGTCCGAGGAGAAGTACGACGCGCTGCGGTACCGCGCGGACCCGACGAGGCCCGGTGGAGGCGTGTTCATCGCCCACGGGAAGGCGCGCGATGAGGACTTTAGGGATCTGCCGGAGGGGACTGTTGTGGTGCTGGAGCAGGAGCAAGGGGAGGAGCAGGGGGAGGAACGGGAACGGGAGCGGGAGCGGGGTGGAGGGGAAGAGGAGGAACAGAAAGGTGAGAAAAGGAATGTGAATGTGGATTCGGATTCGTCGTGTGTGGTTGTGCCCCCCGGTGTGGGGAATGGGATGACGGATGGCAAAGACAGTAAAGGCGGAAACGGGGGACAAGGAGGGAAGCTGTCATCTTCTCCTCCAAACACCTCCAAATCTACGTCTGCCAATGCTTCGTCGTCGCTGTCGCCATCGTCGTCTCTGCCTACCGCTCCACGCACACTGAGCACGGGCCTGGACGTGCTCTCCGCCGCCTCCGCACTGCACACCCCAACCCTAAGAGGCGGCGGCGGCGGCGGCGGGCGTGGGCGTGCGTCCGTCTTTGGGATAGGGTCGAGCTCAGCGATGATGATTGATGTCATGCCTGCAGGACCAGGACCAGGACCAGGACCAGGACCGGGATCTCCTCAGGGAAAAACGACGTCTGGAGCTCAAGCTCAAGCTCAAGGACAAGGACAGCAGGTGCAGGAGGCGTTCCAACAGCACCAGCACCAACAGCAAGCACCACCGAATTTTGGAAACCTCAACCCCGCCCTGAACCCCTCCGGCGTCAGTCTCGTCGACAGCGGACCCGGACCCGGGACCGGGACCACAGACGCCTGCGTCAGCAACGACGGGCCCATGTCCACAACCGCGAACGCGAGCGTCAACGGCAACGGCGTCGTATCGGAGGACGACATGGTGCGCGTGATGAACGTCCTGCAGGCGGACGCGCCGCCGAACCTGCTCGAGCAGATGGCGGCTGTAGACATGGGGCTTTTGGAGGGGATACCGGGTGGGATGTTTGATTGGCGTGAGTTGCTTGTTTCTTTCTTTCTTTCTTTCTCTTTTGGGCCTTTTCGTTTTGCTTTTCGTTTCGATTTTTCGTCGTGGTGTGGTTGTTGGAGGGATCGATACCGTGGTTGTCGTGTTTGAGGTGGTTTCTTCTCCCTACACCGGTACTAACTGACACCACACACTTTTCATCCCTCCAGCCCAATGGGACCTCTTCTTCTCGCGCTTCGGGACGGACCAGAACGGGATGGGCGCCTTCCAATCCCAGTCACAGTCTCAGTCACAATCACAGTCGCAACAACAGCAATCGAGTAATGGCGATTTCTTGAGCTAACATACGGTTTATGATTCACGGTCGATGGTCAACGGTCGATGGTTGATGGATGACGGATGATGGATGGACGGGGTTTACAATCCGGCTCTTTGTTCGGTGTGGCGCGCTTGTGGAGAGTGTAGTGTGGGCGGGGCGAGTCAAAATGCATCTCAGCATTGTACAGTGTACTGTTGATGTCGGTGTCGATGCTGTCGTCATGTTTGTGATACGTGAAACGGTGATACACGAACGTGTAGATACATGTACATGGGTGCGTATCATGGTACCCTGGTGTCCTGGTACCCCGTAGACATCCCTCAACACAACCACAACACAAACGCGCTTCGTTCTCGTTCTTCGTCGTTTCTGACTCCTCTGTTCTTCTGTTCTACTGTTCTTGGTATTCGCGTTCATGTTCGCATTTGGTCTTCGGCTTTCTTCTCCCTTCCTCTCTTTTTTTCTTTTTTTCTTTTTTTCTTTTCTCTTTTTTTTTCGGTTCTTTCGTCCTTCTTCGCCTTTCGTCTTTCGACTTTCATCGCGTTACGCTACGTTTGCGTTTGTTTTTGTTTTTGTCTTTGTGTTTTGTCTTCGCGTTTTGTTTATTAACCCAAAATAATGTTTGGAACGGACGACAGATAATGGTCACAGAGGTTTTCATGCTCATACCTACTCGGTACTCGCGCCTGCGTATTGTGTTGTGCAATTGAATAAGCGTTAGCGTGTAAGGAGCAAAGTTGTTTACTTGCCATCGAACATTGGGACATGTAACGAGTTTTGAGGGTCTGAAAGTGAGCACCTGCCGTTATGTGCTATGTGCAATGTGCTACGTGAGGGCCAGACAAGGGGCATGGGCATGGAACAGGGACAAGTACGATACCATACAATGGACATGGTCAGTTAACGGGTGATATACTGGCAGATACACCGGTACTTTCGGATGAACGATGTTATACATGTATGATATGATACAGTAGGAAACAGGACGAAACAGGATACTACATGCAGGATACCGATTTACCGATTTATCTTTCGTCTTTCGTCTTCACCCCATCCTCTCCGCTAAGAACCTCGATACCGCCCGTTCCTTCCTCACATTCCTACTCCCGAATCCGGGGTCATCCCCATGCAGCGCACCACTGGCACTCCTCCTCTCCCTCCTCTCCCGACTCACCTCCCGCACATCCTCAACGAGCACCCTCGGTTCCTGGGTCGTCCTCCTCGACGCCGACGCCGACGCGGAAGCTGGGGATGAGAACGAAGAGGACGGGGGAGGGAAGGAAGGCGAGTCGACGACCATGTTTGTGAGGACCGTTGGGTCGGGCGGGACGAGTGGGGTTTGGAATGCGCGGGTGGTGGTGGTGGCTGCTGGCACGTTGGGCATCGGCGTGGTGCTGGTGCCGGTGCCAGCATTAGCGTTGATATTGGCGCTGGTATTGGAGGGGCGTCCAAGAGGAGAGCGTGAGGTGGTAGTAGGTGGATTGGGGAGTTGGCTCGAACTCGAACTCGGGTTCGGAGTGGGAGTGGGGTACGGCGTGGGGGGTGTAGAAGACGGTGTCTGTATCCCATTAGGTCGCTATGTGTGGGATGGTCAGATCAAGGTTGCGTTCATTAGTATGGGATGTGACAGGCTCTGGGAACTGGGTCTGGGGAAAGCTTACGGCGAGGGTCCGGGGTGCTGACGGTACGCGAACGGCGGTGGCTGGCTTCCTTGGTGTTTCTGGGCTTGTATGCACTTGAGAGACAGGATGCTGATGGGAACGACCTGGCTGGCGTTCAAGGACGGCGTTTTCCATGGGCCTCTGTCGAATGGTATTTGTTGGTCTTACTTCTTGACTCGGAGGCAGGGTGCTAACCCGACTGCGTTCCATGCGTTCGGATAAGGAATAGATCTGCGAGTTGAAGTTCCTTGAATCATGCCCTCCTTCTTCGTCAAGGGGTCTACGCGTCTTTTTGGCAGATAGCTCGTCGACAATGATGCCATTCTTCAACATCTCCAGGTTCCTTTGGATGGTCTCACTTTCGTCAACTTCTGATGCGCTATCGTCATCGGCGCCGACCAGTTTGTCGTCGTCTAACTTTCCAGTTCGGACGGCTCCGCGCAATGCAATAGCTTTGCGTTCTGGTACGACGGACGAACCTATGGACATCGAGGTGGGTTGCTCGTTACGAGCGGAAGGAACGCCATGTCTTTCTGCCTTGAAACGCGATATACTTGGTGCTTTAACGGACCTAGAAGCAAGTGTTGCTTCCAAAGGTACTTCCTTCGATAATAAAGTAACTCAGTATTCGCATATATGTCGCCAATTCCGAGGATATACGCACGGGTTGGTCCCAGTCGTCAATGCCATTGGAAGTGTGGGATGTCATTGCTTTATATGCATCTTCTCCGATACTTCCACGCAAGCGCATATACTCGAGAGCTAACACCCGTTGAGCAGCTGCCTCCGAGAAATCAACGTCTTCATTCTCGTCATCCGAGCCCCCCCTGTGCTCAGAGTCCTCACTACCCCCGTCGAAGTCCCCATCAAGCGGGGGCGTACCCTCCTCGTCCATGTCTGGGTTCGATTCGTCATCCGAATCTACTTCAGGCGGGTTGGGGTTCACAGACTGCCCTGATATCCGTTCAACGACATCAAGCCTCATTGGCTGGTGTTTGACCGATTCGGCTTTTAGCCTTGCTTTAGGAACGCCAACTCTCCGGGACCCCATAGAAACATCTCCCCAAGATAGGTCGGATTTTGCTTTCGGATTCTCGATCTCTTCTGGGACGTCCTTGAACGCAACACTCTTTTTGGGCTTCACTAACTTTGTCTCGGCCTGAGTGGTCGTGACAACAACAGGCGTGGGTGGATGTGATGGGCCTGACTCTTTCTCTTTCTCTCGATGCTCCGTGAAGCTGCGAATGAGAGCCTTTCCCATTTTCTTCTGTAGTTCCCGTTCTGCAAGTTTTCGTTCCCGCTCAGCCTTCTCGTCCTTTCCTTTGTCAATCGGTCTCGGCTCCCCCTTCTCAATTCTCGCAGTCCGTTCGTGTTCTAGCCGTTCCTCTTCCTCAAATTTGTCGAAAATGCTATTCAGGCGGGCCCGACGTCGTGCCTTCATTTCATCGGTTACAGTGATCGAGGATGCAGCTGTAGAACTGGATTCTGATTGAATCGTTCCTGAAGAATGTAACTGCGTATAAAGCTCCCCCGAGTCGATAGGCTCTGAGATTTCGACTATAGGTAATCCTTCTTCGTTTAGCACCTGTTCGTGTATTGCCTTGAATATAGACCATGCGTCGGAGATTGTATGCAACTCACCTGGCCCTTCTCATTTAGCCGCTCCCGAGTTCCCGATCCGTCATTTTTTCCCAATATTTGACCCAGCTTCTCAGTGATCGAAGTTACATTATCCTTGCCCAATTTGTCCGGATCAGACGACAGAGAAGAAACAAGTGCCTGCAGAGCTGGCCACCAGTCAGAGCGTTTCATGGAAGCTAAGACCTCCGTACCTTGTTTACTAACGTCCCCAAGATCCTGTATCGTCGACGATTGATCTGAGCCGTTCATTGTAATGGCGACGATGCCTAGGTGGTGTTGGTCTGGGTCCAAGCTGTATGTTACGCTGCTGCTCTTGCTGCAACAATGCCTGCCAAAGATCCCCAAATAAGACACGATCGACATGCATGCATGCTCCGCATTTTTTCTAAAACACGCTCCCGCATTGGAATGCATTCACGGAATTAATTCTGGTGCACTACCATCCCAATCCTTCCAGTAATCACAGCCGCACTTCAGCATGACGGTTACGAACGAACAAACGATGGATGTTGTGAAGAAAAAGAAGATCAGGCGAGGCGGGCAGGGAAAGAAGAAACAGTCCTCAATAGTGCCGCAGGTATCTCTGGCTGACGAACAGGACCAAGATATGGACGAGCTCATGGAGCGACCGAAGGAGTCAACGAGTATACCTGACGATGCGGATGTGGAGGCCTCTACAGAGGCTAATGATGCTTGGCACGATGAAGAGGACGACGCGCTGATGATAGACAATGCCGGTGCAAATATTTTGGTGGACGTTCCTTCGACCTCCGCCTTATCGTTTGCTCCCTTATCTACCGAATCCCAACAAGCGGCATTGGCCAAGAAAAGCGAGACACGCAGAATTGCCGTACCTCCACATCGCATGACGCCTTTGAAGAAGGAATGGGTAAATGTGTTCGGGCCGTTGACGGAGGTGCTTGGCTTACAAGTACGCATGAACGTTCGAAGGCGGGCTGTCGAATTGAGAGCGAGTTTTCCGCGCCATCTTCACTGATATGTACATTGACCGATCGCAACCCAGACATCAAGACATACAAAGGAGATCGGAGCGCTGCAAAAAGGAGCCGATTTCGTGAAGGCCTTCACACTCGGATTTGATGTAAACGTGCGCCCGTTCTGTTATTTTGTCATGCTGAAAGTAAACTTTGAAAAAAAAATAGGACGCGATTGCTCTTCTGCGAATGGATGACCTCTACCTCGACTCGTTTGAGATCAAGGACGTCAAGACTCTTCACGGAGACCACCTTGCTCGCGCGATCGGGCGCATTGCGGGGCATGATGGCAAGACAAAATTCACGATCGAGAATGCTAGTCGGACTCGCATCGTGCTTGCAGACACGTAAGTTACGCCATTAAATGCAGTCTGTATGTATGTATTCGACTAATTCCTTGTTCTTGTTGAAAAGGAAAATCCATATACTCGGCTCTTTCCAAAATATCAAGGTTGCAAGAGACGCGATCGTCTCTCTTATTCTCGGTTCCCCTCCAGGGAAGGTCTATGCAGGTCTTAGGACCGTCGCCAGTCGCATGCGCCAGCGTGCGCTCTAGATTCTTGTGTATCTTTCTTCTCTCTACCATTTTCTTGTGTACGATAGTGTATTTACGGATCTATTGCTACTCAAGAACAGGCCATTGCAGAAACTATTATTTAAAGTGTGTATTAGAGAGAAGGAATGTAAGTGTTGTTAGAAGTAAAGACTGGGAACGAATATCATTGTGGGTCGAGTTGAAGGCGAAGGCGTTTGAAAGGCTGATTTATATATTATGGGTTCAACGAAGAAAAGGGGAAAGGATCTTGAAATCTATGTGTCTGTATAATCTCATTCATTGCAGGACGATGGTCAATGAAACTTTACTCGCTATCATCCTTATCGCCCTTCTTCTTACTGTTCTCATACTGGTCTACCGCGGTCTGCTTCAAGACGCTGTAAAAGCAATCAGTCTCTAAAATATCTTCAATCAATTCGAGACCAAGCTTACTTATCCCAAGCCTGTCCGTCCACTTCAGGATCTTTCCCATCCCCGATCATCACTTTGACTCCGATGCTTGGGATACCATCCACAATAACGTAGACAAATGCCGGCCCGGGAGGGTACATCTTCTCGTCAGGAGGGCCCTTGACAATAAGTTCCCCATCATTGCCATTCTGTACTTCTAGGTATACGAGCCTCGAGTTCGCATGTACCGCATGCGTGACGTACCCAAGGTCCATGCAAGCCACCTTAATATTCGAAGACGATCCTGCTCCTGAAGGCATCCTCACTTTGAAGTTTGCCTGTTCACCAAATCCGACTTTCTGTGGCGCCTCTTGAATAGTCGGCCGTTCTGCCGACATGTACTCAGGGCTGAGCCATTCGACACGGTATTCAGTCGCGTACTTTGTCTCGCTGCGATCGAGGTTTGGGTTTGATCCTGCGATCATAATGTCGCCATTTGGAGTCAGAGAGGAGACCGAGTGATACAAACGAGGGATGCTGCTTGTGGGCATGCCTGAGCTACTAAAACGAGAACCGGCGGGAGCAGATGGGTCATACAAGACGGGAGTGAATACAGGGTTGTCGGCATTAGACTGACCGACTTGGTCGATGACATTTGCGTACCCAGAGATCCCAGACTTGCCACCATTTACGATGAGAACTTGTCCGGTCGGGAGCAAGACAGCGTCTGGCATGATGCGAGGATCCGGCATCTGTTCTACTTGCCACCCAGCAGTGATGCCTTCATCTGACAAGACTATTCGGGAACATTGAGAAGAAGCCGGATCTTGAGAGTTGATCTCATATCCGGGCTTTGTGTCATCGATAGTAGAGCCACCACAGAGCAGAACTTCTGGCGTATAATTATTCTCAGGAGACAGAGGCAGCAAGAGACCCGTTCCTGTCATAGGATAAGTCACCCGGACGCCGTTTGGAATCTGCGGGAGTCGCTGTTCCTTGTTATTCTGCCAGTCATAGATAGTAGCATCATTGTTTGCTGCAAGAAATATTCGGCCGTCAGGAAGAGAGTATGCCAAAGGGAAGAGATTAGAGTTCATAGTATCCTTGAGGAATTGAAGCTCCACGGGCAAGCCGTTTGTTCCGTGGATATTCTTCGGCGGAAAGTACTCGACAGTGGGATTGTTTACCGTCGCGTTGTTCATCCAGCCGCCCTTCTTTGACCCACCAACGATCATCGCGCTCCCATCATGAAGGCGAATCACCGTATTATACCACCGAGGAGAAGCCATGCGAATCCTCGCATGATTTTCGTAGATATCGCAGTCGTTGACATTGTCGGAGTCGCATGGGTGAAAGAGTCGTACAGCCTGCAATCCATCGACATCTCCAAAGTCCGCCGCGGCTGTCTTATCAGAAACGACCGGATTGCCGCCGACGTTGATGAGCGTTCCATTTGATAAAAAGGTCCCACCTGCGCAGAAGGAATTTGACTGGACGTGCAGCGGTTTGACAGAATGGTCATTCAAATTGTACAGAGCCCCCCACGCTGGATGTCCGTCAATTGTGAGAGGATTGTGCTCGACTTTGTCCATGATGATGGCATGGGAAGAGGAAATGATTGCCAGTTGCATCGCTGCCACACCCGTGGTCCCACGCTGCGTAAGTGACCACGAGCCAGATGTCGGGGCCTGCGCAATCTTCATGCTGCTGGATTTGGACGACGCGAGCGCCTGATCGTTTACGGCAGGATCATTGCGAACCGGCGCGGGGGTGGCGGAGGATGTAACAAACGCGTCAACATCGAGAAGCGAGCCAGATTTTGACCCTGAATTGAGAACCTTGACGACGTGAGAAGCAAGAGATAAGTCGTAGGAAGAAAATAGAAGTTGTTGTTGCTGGGGCTGGCTTGCAAAGTTGTCGATTTTCGTCACGAGTTGGTTGTCAATGTAGATTTCGGCCTGGCCGTAGCGTTTACCCCTGCCACCAAAGAGTTCGATGCCAGATCCAGTGAAGTTGAGTGTAATAAAGTCGCCTCTGGAAGATGAACTGAGGGCGGAGCCATGTATAAGATCGTCAGACGATACGGTTTTCCAAGAACCGGAGCGCTGGATTAACGGTGAAGCGGAATCAATTGCCTTGCTTCCGGTGGGAACATAGTAGGGAGTGAATTTCGAAGGAGTAGTTGAACCAGGAGCTACGTGTCCATTCCAGGCCGGGTCTTTAGTGAATGCAAGAAAAGGGAAGGATAAAATAGATAGAGAGTGTCCGACACGCATGACGATCGTAAATGTGGAAAGAAGAATGGCGGCTCTGCTCTGGAAGGAGGAAAGAAAGGGAACAGAAATAAAATGAACAAACAAACGCGACGCGTCTCTCGACGCGATCATTGGCTCGGCTACTTCCGAGTCACGTGGATCAATCCATATACGCTTCGATCAAGCTTGTTTTATCCCGAACTTTCTTTCGATCTTTCCTTCATCAGCAGCAAGTGCGATCTCATCTTAAGCTTATTTTCTTTAAGAGGACTGGCATGCCGCGGATGACCGAACCGCTGCAGCGGGAACGATGAAGGGTCTGATGGGCGAAAGATGGAAGAAAGGGAGATTGGTGAGGTGAGAACTCGGCGAGTTCCCGCGAACGCATGGGTGACTGAATGCATGAATGCATGACTGCAACGTATCAGAGGAGGATCGGGATGTGGAGACAAGACGCCAAGCGACCGGGAGAAGGACGATTGAGCTAAAATTGTATCGGCTAGTGTTATTTCCGACGATATAGGTAAAGTCCGGCGGCTGAACAAAGAAAGCAGACAGACAGCACAAAGACACTGGAGCGTAGTACGTCGCAGGAGGAGAGGGGAGCGCAGTTGAAAATCTAGTGGAGGCGTATTTGAAACTTGAAACTCGAACGGAAAGGAAACAACGCGCCATCGGCGGCCAAAGAGATAGGAAGTGAAGCACACTACTAAGTACTGAATGTAATCTAGGATCCGGTTGCGGATCAGGAGACTGGCCAGATCGGGACAGTGATCTCCGGATTTGCTTTCCATATGTAGGTGAGTTGTATCGTTAAGTGGGCCGAGCCGTTGCCGTGTATCGGGAAGCAGCCAGTAGTCGTTCGCTCTACTAGTCCCGGCTAGTTGGCTGCAATCCTCCCTTCTTCTCATCTGTTTCTGTTTGTTCCCTCATTCCATTCGCTACTCTCCTCCCTTTCCATGTTCACCTTCTCTTCTCTTGCCTTCATCACCGTCTTTCGTCCTTCGTCGTCGTTCATTTCCTCCTCTGTCCTTTACTTTTCTCACCTCGTCGCGTTACACAGTGGCCATACTGCCCGTCTCGCTTTTCTACCCGCTTCACTCGACTGCTGTCGTGTAGCATATCCAATAGTCGCCTCGCCTCGCCTAACCTGATCTCGATCCAACTTCAATGGCTCTCCAGGCCCCTGCAACCCCCGGAGGTGAACGCATATCCCAGTTTCTGCCTACGGTTAAATGCTCGACCTGTGGCAGCAGCATTGCCTTTGCAGAACTGGGCGAACATGTCTGTTCTGCACCTCCTCCAGTTCCCCCTCCTCCTAAAGCGTCCGCTCTCCTTGCCAAAATTCGCCAGGCTTCCCTGTCAATATCTATTCCTGGTCAAATTGGTTCCAGAGACTCTACCGCACCGGCCCCGCGCTCTGCACCGGCTTTTCGTAGGTCAAAAACCCCTCAGCCAGTACCTGCGTCTCCTGTTGCTATTCCACCTCCAAAATCTGCGACACCCGCTCCCAATATGTTCAGTCGTTCGAGAAACTCTTCCACACCCCGATCGCAGACCCCACGCATGTCATTTTCTTCCCAAAGCTCAGGTTCAGCCCCAACACGCGTGGGTACTCCAGGCTCCCTTCCTCCTCAGCCCCCGGTTCCACAGATGGCCCCTCCACCTGTCGGCCTTTTTGAAGGTACTCGAAGGTCCCCATCCCCTGGTGGTCCACGCAGGCCAAGCGTAAGTTCTTTCAGAGATTCGCGTGCTCGGACATCCTCGGTACCTGAGAAACCAAACGGTGGACCTCTAAGCCCTCAAAGTTCTTCAGGGATACGTTCTCCTGGCCCTTTTCCTACACGCCCTTCAATGGACGGCCAGTCCCGCATATCGATGGACAGACCAGGCTCCAACCGTCCGTCTCTGGAAACTCGACCATCATACGACAGCGCTTCCCGGGTTCCCAGTCCGCTTAGTAGTGGTTCCGCTTCATCCAGAGGTCCTCCAACACCTGTTGGATATGCACCAATGAGTCCAGTCGGGCAACCTCCGTTGAGTCCAATGGGGCATCCGCCTTTGCCCGCTGGTGGCGAGGTGAATATGGCTGGCGTTGGAAGGAGGGCGTTCCAAGCAGTGGCTCAAGCCGCTCTTCTCACCTCATCTTTGAATAACAGCCATAGGCATCAAGATTTAGAGAGGATGAGGACGCCTACAAATGGTATGGATGGTAGGCGGAGTAATACTCCAGGTCATTTAGACATAAATTCCCATATGTTGCCTTCCGGTAAATACCTAATCAAACTCTTGACTCCTCATATTCGCTCATTTCTTCCCCGTAGCTGCGTCATCGCTTTCTCCCAATACGCCCATTTCTTCTCTCTCACCCCATTCGCCTCGCTCGCCTTACGGTTTCAATCAACCTGGAATCGCTTCTTCCCAGACTCCATCGTCAACGGGCAATGATTTTCCTTTCGGAGAGCATGCTATCACGCTCCCTCCAAAGTCACCAGAATCTTCGGGGACTGTTTCGCCAAAGAGCTCGGGGCACAATGGCAAAGATCTTACGATAAACACTTCTCATGCAGCTTCTATGCCTCCGCCTGATTCGCCTCATGAGTCCGAATACAGTAGCGTTGGATTAGCTTATGACGATGAAACGGAATCCGCCGTCTCTCCTACATCGCTGCAATCAAACAAAACTGTTGGAAGGGGTAACGGAGATAGAATCCTGTTTCCTTCTCAAGAATCACCGGAAATGTCGGTCGTCGGGCTCCCAACCCGAAGTGCCTCTTCTGCTTCTGCATACTCTCACGCATCGCGTACGACAACAAAGTCTGCTGGCCCTTTGGACCGCGCACTCGATACTCTCTTCGAAGATATTCGAAGCCCACCATTACCCACCCAGCCCCTGTCCCCGCGTTCTCCCAAACTTCCTATGCGAGCTCGTACAACGCCGACTATTTCCTCCTCGAAGACAGGATCAAGTGACTCGTCACAGACCAAGAAGCCAAAGCAGTGTACGCGATGCAATAAAAGTATTAGTGACGGGCGTTGGATTCGCGCCGAGGGAGCTGGCGTGCTTTGCGAGCGTTGCTGGAAGACCATGTATTTGCCAAAGGTATGTGTTAACCTTATCCCTTGACGCCAGCTCTTATTAAGGAGGTCTCTTAGTGCCGTCGTTGCAATCGGCCTATCGAGAAGTCAGCAGTGTCTTCTGCGGATGGGCAATTGAAAGGCAAATATCATCGAGAATGTTTCAATTGCTACCAGTGTCAGCAGCCGTTCCCAGATAAGGAGTTCTACGTGTATGACGGGAAGCCATTTTGTCGATATCACTACCATGAAGCAAATGACTCGCTTTGCGCTGATTCGACGTGTGGACAACCTATCGAGGGTGCCTGCGCCGTCGCCCATACTGGTGAACGATACCACCCAGAACATCTCGTGTGCGAATACCGCTTTTCCGTCTCGGACGAGCCAGGCGCTCTTAAGCAGCGCTGCAAAGAACAGCTAGAAGAATATTGGGAAGTGGACGGCCTTATGCTTTGCGAGCGCCATGCGAACTTGAAGATGGAGATGGATATTATGGCCCCTGATGACGAGGACGAGGACGACGTTCTAGGGGATTTGGTGAAAGGTTTGGGGACTGTCACCATGCATAGCGCCAATCGGGACAGTATGATGGATCTACGAGCCATGCGTCGGAAAACGCAGTTCATTGATCTACGATGATTAAGGTTTTTGAACAACCGAAAATCTGAGACTGTCCGTCTCACAAGCCTTGGGTTGCCTTGAATTGCTCCACAATCGGCGTTCAAGGTCCAATCATCCCCAATCGCCCCCTGACCTATTCTCCTTTCACCTCGATCAGTCAGTCACGCCTGAAACCCTCGCCTTCCTCAATCCTCACCTTCCTCGAATCTACTTTCATTATGCGAACAGATGACTCTCCCTTCCCTCGCACTGCTCAGTTCCGAAAAACTTTCCGTCTGCACCATTCCTTCAGACATGCAAAATTTGATACATCTTGCATGGCTACCACACACCCAATCGCACCGTGCTATCTTTGCTTTCGATCATTGCATAACATGACCCCTTTACCTCCTACATAGTCTCTAATGGCTCATTTACCCGTACCACCCGTCGTTTCTCTCTTCAGCAACTTCCCATACTTTCCTTGAGTGTGTACACTCCGCCGTCCTTGGTTTGCACATAAGCATCACGGCTCTCTGTTACCCATACACATTTCCTTGGGGATACGAATTTCTTTTTATTCCTATTTGTACTCAAGTCATAACCAGCGCTTCCCCTCCTTCCCCGCTTTCCTCTCATCTTATTTGTGCTTGATTACCATCTTTTGGTTTTGACGAACATATACCCCGCTTTACTAGCTTCGACTTCTTGCCGCTATTCTTTGGCATGTCATGTCCTTGGATGTCTACTTGGATAATATTGGATTTTGATTAACTTTTCTTTCTTAGTCTTCCTGAATTTCGGACTATTCCTTTTTCCTACTTCGTTCTCTTCTTTCAGCATCTTAATCTTCGCGTTTGTGTCTTTGCAGCATTCAAGCCTCTTGAGTTCCACACGGATGGTTTGAACGGACGGATAGGAGGAATAAACCTTTTCTTGGTATAACTTCATTGATATAGCTACTAGTCCTAGTCTGGAGGTGGTCGTAATGTACTCTCATACTTTGTGATATTCGCACTTTTCTCTTCTGGTGTGGATGACGCGTGAGATGAAAATCTTCAGGATAATCTCGCTTCTCACTGGTGATTTGAAAGGCACATTGAGTCGAAATAACAATACTATTGTTACATAGGAAGCACAATTAAGGTACAACAACTGTGTTTGGGCTCGTCCGCACATCATATCCATACCCGCCACCAGGCGCACCATCAACTTGTCCTGGACCTTCATAGTGCAATTTCGAAACATCGTAGTTTGCTAATGGCCATCCAATACAACATCAGCAGTCAGGAAGAGTTTCCAAAGATGAACTTCAATGAGAATACGAACCGATGAATCGCCACCCGTCTTCTTTAACATGGTACAAGTTGATCGTGTTACCGGAGAACGCGTCGCGATGGCCAGCAGCGTAGATGGCACGTCGACCAAGCTCCTGGGCCTCTGCATCTGTCAGGTCCCAGTGGTAGGCCTGGTCGAGTAAACCGTATGCGAATGTAGAACCGGAACCAACGGAGAAGATGTCACCCTTCAATCGTGTCCCGTCGGAGTCAACATAGAAAATAGTTGGACCCGTCTTATCCCATCCGCATATCATCGTCCCCTGTTATGATTTACATATATGTTAATTAATATAAATGCGAATGGAGCGTATGTTCAGGCCACATACCATGCTTAGACCCATTCCCTTGTATGAATAGACAATGTTACTCAGGATCTTGCTTGCGGCGGCAACGGATATGCGCTCCCTGTTTCGCAGTTCGTGCAGTCGGCATTGCATACCCAGATACGTTTCCCAGAATTGACAATCAGCTAGTGAGAATATCGAAGTAGTTTAGTATGCATGGCGATGCCCCCCGAAGCAAAGCACAGACGTACCGGCACCACCAGCCATGGTTCCCAGCAGGAATTTATTGATCTCGATGACCTTCTTAACAGTCCCAGAGGCTGAAATATTATAAGCACAGCTGGATCAGGACATTATAAGACACACATACCAATATAGCTCCCCGCTGTAGCACGAGAGTCGACGGCAACAATCACACCACCTTGAAACCGAAAGGCCAAAGTGGTTGTACCATGTTGAATCTTGATACGGCATGATGGATCCGCATGATCATCTGAGTGCAGGCGTAGAAAGGCAGCTGGCTGTAACGCAAGATTGAACTATGCATCAAGGATACAAATGACCATGGGCAACGTACGTCGGGAACGGATGGAAGGTTAAAGGTTGGAATGCCTTTACTCAAGTTGCCAAACCCAGCGCTGGACCCCCACATAGCACTGTCAGCTCCACTACTCCCGAATTCATCGTTTTCCGTATTTCTATCGTCTTCGTAGCTTGGTTTTGAGAACCGTGAGACTAAAGCGTTCATTGTCGTCGATGCACGGAGGCAAGCTAGAATGCTGGTTGTAGGCGCGGTGACGCGTAGCCCATGAAGTTGGACGCGCGTAGATATTGATCAACGCATTCTAACGATCGACACGCTCTTCATATGTCAGCAATATTTAAGCGCCTCATTTCGCCTTTCTCTCTTTCTGCCATCTTCCTCAGGTCTGAACAACACGAAAATCTCGCCCTCTAGCTTACTTACACTCGATCATAACCACCAGTCCTATAGGTGATACTTATTTCTAATACTCTCTTTCTTTACTCGCAGAAAAAGGACTATTTATGGTCCTGACCTGAACTTTGATACATTCTTGCTTTCGATCTTTTTCGCTTTATAATGGCTTCTTTCCTGAATGCCTTTTTCTCTCGCGGCTCTCAAGTCAGTCCTCAAGATACTGCACAAAGTAATCCAGAGGCATCCATAGAGGAAATTGTGGCTGAGACTGAAGCGGTCACAATAACTGGGGGTGGATCTGTTGTTAGAGAACCGGAGGCTATGGAGGTAGACCCCACTGCTTCAACCGCACCAGGATCCCTGCTACAAAGGAACAATATACAGGGCTCGAACTATGCGCCCAAAGCAATCAATCATTCTCTTGGAGAAAGGCGACCCCGGGCTTCGTCCAATCCCGTGGGCAAAGAGCAAGACGCCTTCAAGCAGCGTTTCGGATACGTATACGATGCACGAATGATGGCGCACATGCCTGTTGCCGATGATCTTGACCATCCAGAAGCTCCAGGTCGGATAGCTGGGATTTATCAAAAACTACGCGAAGGCGGATGCCTTTTCCGTATGAAGCTCATACCCATAAGGCCCGTAAAAATGATGGAAGCCATGCTAGTTCATAGTGAGGATCATTGGGAGAAAGTGATGCAAATAGCGTGTAAATTATTTGAAGTATGATTCTATGAAGGTGCACTTACGCGTTTCTTTTCTCCAGATATGGATACCGAGGCAATCATCGAAACGGCCAAATTCTATGCCCATCTCTCACTTTACGTCTGCCCGAAGACAACACAAGCCGCCATGTTAAGCTGCGGCGGTGTCATTGAAGCCTCGCTTGCTGTTGCGCGGGGGGAACTTGAAAGGTCTTTTGCCATTGTTCGTCCTCCCGGCCATCACGCAGAACCAGAAGAACATATGGGCTTCTGCTTCTTCAATAATGTAGCTATTGGAGCTCGCGTCGTCCAGCAACTGACGCCCATGAAAAAGATTCTAATACTTGATTGGTGAGCTTTATGTGTTATTTGACACCTCCGAAAATACCAAGACTTTGCTTAGGGATGTCCATCATGGTCTGTAGGCTATTCTAATGTACTCGATGGAGTTTAACATGCAGGAAATTTTCAGGGAACGGCACGCAACGGGCGTTTATTGACGACCCAAGCGTGCTTTACATTTCCTTGCATAGGTATGAAGGTGGAAATTTCTATCCTGGCGGATCCTTCGGTGGCGTTGATTCCTGCGGCGAAGGCCGGGGCGAGGGAACGTGAGCTACTTGATCTGACACTTCTGATATACGCCTTTCAAAGTTCTTTAACTGTGTACAGGTCTGTCAATATCCCTTGGCCAGAAGGCGGAATGGGGGATGCCGAGTACCTTCATGCCTTCATGAGAATCGTAATGCCCATAGCCATGGAATTTTCTCCAGACCTGGTCATGAGTGAGTACCTTTGATGCTTACTGTCTAAATGAAGTTTTGATGTGACTGGTTTTCTTCATTAGTTTCAGCCGGCTTCGATGCTGCAGACGGTGATGAACTTGGAGAATGTCATGTCACTCCCGCTGGCTTCGCACACATGACCCACATGCTAATGACTTTGTCTAGAGGGAGGGTCGTTGTGGCCTTAGAGGTGAATTCCAATTTCGTCATTGCCAGAAGTTGCCTATTAATCTATAAAATAAGGGTGGATATAATGTAGAGTCCATTTCGAACTCAGCACTTGCGGTGACTCGTGTGCTCTTGGGCGATGCTCCTCCAGAAATGAAGCCTCTTGTGGCCAACGAAATAGGCACTGAAACTGTATGGCAAGTTGCACAGGTACAGAGCAAGCATTGGAAGTGTCTTGACGTAAAGGCTTGCGATCCGAGCGAGGAGGACAAGAGTCAGATGGTTTCAATCCCCGGTAACTGCACTAACTAGTTCCCATGTGACAAAAGGTATCTGATGCCCCAGCAGAGATTTTGAAACTCTACCGACAGGATGATCTCTTCGAAAACTATGGTATGCTGCAAGTTCCACTTTTAGACCCTGAAGCCGACAAGCGATTGCAGTCTCAAGTCATTTGTTCGTAAGTCGCAACCCATGGGCGAATTCTTCATCGGTCAAATACTTTTACACAGCGATGGCTTCATGGATAAAGACACCCTTGTGCTTCTTGTTCACCAGTTGTAAGTTGCTTGACTTATTCTCGAGGAGCACTGGTTTACACGACTTGTACAGCGGAGACTTGAGGGTGGAGCTGGCCGGAGCAAAGAGCTGTAATGTGAGGTTGGAATACTCGTATTTGGTGAGTTTTTCAGCCTCGCGTTCATTTGAATGTCGCACAAATATGTCTAATGTGCATTTAGATGGATGTAACACGCGATCTGATTGATTGGGTTAATAAGGAAGGGTATGCGTATGCAGAAATCAACGCCTATCCCAGGCCTTCAACTTCTGGTCGAGTACGTATGCAGAAAGTGTTATATGCTTTTTCCTCACCGCACACACAGAAAAGGAGTTGGTCGGAGCTCGCGAAAGATGTTCTTATCTATCTATGGGATAATTATGTCCAGTGAGCATCTGCATCAGTACTGGTGCCTTTATCAAAAATAGCAAACCTTGTTCGTCCATAGGTTATCGAACGCCTCAAATATCGTTTTGATTGGTCATGGCGTAGGTTGCTCAGCTATAATGGATCTCATATTGGCCCGGCGTAAGCCCCATATCCACTGCATATGAACGTATTGAATGACAAGCCGCTGTAGATCGAAGCGTCACAAGAAAAGTGAAGGTAGTGGTGCAAGTCGTTGGGCGTGATACCATCCCGGAAATCCCTCTGGGTGAAGATATGCTGAGAAAATGGTATATTAGAGTGAGTTCCCAATTTAGTTTCGTATACAAATGAAAGTGCCGACGACTTGCGATAGCATTCATTTGTCGCAGTACCATCTTCGCATCCGTTTGCTGTAGAGGGTTCTCTTCGTAAGAAGCATGGCAGGGTGACTTGCTTTGGTGAGTTAGTGCTTTTCCTCCAGTTCTTAAGCGAATATTCATATTAGTTTGTGCTTGTACAGACGAAGATCGTAGCGTGAAGCTCATGAATCAGGCGCTTCCCAAAATGAAGGAATTTGTTAACAGTCGACTAACTCCGCTCGAATCGGCTAATAATGCTTAACCCTTGAACGATGTGATCATGCAACTAGTCTTTTGCAAGGTACAAGTATACATTTCCACATTCACTGTAGATAATTTTGTTTGCACGATGCATGATGTAACTACACTATACACGACACAACGGAGTAACGCGAAGTAGAAAAATAAGTGAGGCAGACTGGACAAGGAAACAAACAAACGAAAGTAAACGAATGGTATCCGGTGACTAAGGCAAGGTATGGTCCATGGAAGAATGAAAGATATTGGTAGAGTGCGCCATGAGAGACAAAGGGAACGTAAATGGTTAAGGCATATAAAAACGAAGGTGAATTGACTATGATTGAATAAATGAGATGCAAGGTAAAGTGAAGTGTATGAATGCTGCTTGTGTACGTCGCGTATGACATCTGTCTCGCCCAACCACAGCGGGAAACTTTCCTTCAACGCGAGGGTCCCTGAAAGGCTGAACCAAATCAGGCCATATTCCGACCGTTAAAGGACAAGGGGCTCGAAGAAAACGCGAGAGCGTCTGCAACGCCGCAGTGTAAGTGGCTCACTTTGAGACCTTTTTCCAGAAAATTTCGGAATGTTGCATTCAGGTATAATGTTTGAGTAAGAAGGCCATATCGCGCTCATCCGCAGCGTCCAATTGCCTGGCACGTGCTTTTAGGCGGACTAGATAAATTGGGATCAATATCAATATTAATGTAACTGCAAGAAAAGGGACTGACGATTCCGATCGAAACTGAGAAGTACGACTTTGGCAGCACCAGCACAAGAAGTTTCACGAGCTCCTGCATTTAGCAGTGCAGATCGATCGATCCAATGGTCATCTTGCCAGATCGCAGCACGAAGGATCAAATCATCCATGTTCCTTTCCCAAGACTTGGACTCGAAGCTGACATCTTCGCTGCGAACATTAAGATTGTGGAGATAGTTGCCCTTAGATGTTTGGACCTTGAGGGAAAGCGAGTGCGACCGGATGTGGGCTGAGATATACGAGACCGCTGCGGCAGCAGCCTCACCCAGCGCGGATTCATTCTTTGCGATACCATCGAGTTCTGTAACAACCGCCAGAGGTACAATGATTGTCCATCGAAGCGATTTAACAAGCGAAGCGATCGAGGACAACGACGACAAGAGGATGTTCGTGTCCACCACCAAGGTAGTGTACCCAGCAACAAGGCGCAATGACAGGGACTGTTGCGACGTCGCAGCACGCTTCCGGGGTCGGTGCGAACGAGTCTTCGGCGCTGATGTGGATGATTGAAGCATACGAAGAAGCTCTCGGCGTCTCGCCTAGAATGATAGTCTTCATAAGCAAGTGTATATAGTTTGAATAGAATGAAGTTCTAACCTTCAATGCTTTGACTTCCTCGCTTTCATCCTCGTCGCTATCGAAATCATCTGAAAGTCCATCGGCAGCATCCTCCTCGTCATCAACATCCATGTCTTCACCCAACCACGGCCTCCTGCTGCGTCTTCTCTCTTCGTCCTCACGTTCAAGGCGATCTTCTTCTTTCCACTTCTGCAGCTTCTCCTCCAGAATACCGGATATGACGAATGATCGGGAACTTGTGTTGAGACTGAAGCCAGGTATCATTTTAGAAATGATCCCAGCAGATCGAGCTATTCTTATCCAACGTTTGCTCGTCTCGCTGCCCTCTGCACGACCTTCGGCCTCGCTCTCGTCTTCGATGATGCCGTCTGTCTGACCGTCTTTGATCTCGATTGTGTCCAAGACTTCCATTTCGGCGTGTCGACCTTCACCGTTCTTCCAAAAACCGCGCTCGTAGACACGACGGCCTCCCCATTCCATTCCTCTCAAACACCAATCTTCTGGCAAAGGTGAGCAACCACTGGTCAAACGAATGCCACTGTCTGCTTGGAGAAGCGGATTCAACCCAGAGCTCGGCATGCTCGAGAAGAACTGAGCTAGAGCATCCCATGGGACAGCCCGCTCGAGGAGGCGCTGGACGGACGTGTGCTTCATAACGGTGGCCAAGAATGTGAGCAATATTGTATTATAAGGGTTGAGCGAAGGACGAGAGAAAGACGTGGCCTTGCGCGTTGGATTCCGGAGAGTGAATGCGAACATCTCGAAGGTCAACTGTAAAGCGAACCTGAATGCCAGAGGCAGGTCGGATTCGTCGAGAGTGACCGGCGAGGCATTTTGGTATTGGGGTGAGACAGTCAAGACGCCGCTGCCTTTGATACTGGCATCTCGCTCCTGTCGTAGTGCAGATGCACCATCCTCAGCGTCATCGACTTCCATTTCATCAACCTTTTTCGTCAGCATGTTGACCTTGACGTTCGCAGCGGCTGCCTGAGCTGCAGAAGAATTGTCTTTGCCCCCTATACCACCGGTGCATCTGAGCACGCCCTTTTGCTTTCCATATTCGAGCAGTGCAGCAATATTTGTGACAGCCATCATAATCCAATCGCGTTCTTCAGCGCCTTCCAGATTCAGGCGCTCCATGAACCTCGCAAGCACCGGTTTGAAGTCGTCCAATTGGATGTTCGTAAATAGCATACCGTGCAAGAGAACGAAAAGATCTGGTACGTGCGAATCAGGTAACGCTCGCCGTGCTTGTGCAGGAGCCGACCAGATCTGCAAAACCGATTCTCGCGACATCGGGAAAGGATGCAAAGTTGTCATGCTACAGCGCGATGTCAGTAATCATTCGTATTCGTTGAAATAGTTAACTCGCCTCTTGCAGAAATGATAGACCGATCGTAATTCCTCATTTCCAACGTCGCGGCTGAGTAGGCCTAAATGATGATGCAATTTTCCGGTGCCAGGCATGTCTGTTAGTCCCGCAGCGTACCAGTCACGGGCGATACATCTCCACCGTTCCTTTTCTGGTTCTAGCTCAAGCAGCCGCGCCGCAGCAACGCCCACGCTCGGACCTGGAGACTCGTCTACGGGTGCCATTGACTCATCAGGCTGGGTCTGCGCAGCAAGGGCCTGCTCGTTCACAGGTACAAATTCGCCAGTCTTCAGAGCAGGAAGCGGGTTGGTCATCGCCGCAATCGCCATGCAATAGCGAGCAAGATCACCGAGAGCTTCGAGCCATCCCGACTTGAAGCTTTCCAACGTCTGTTCCTCCAGCAGCATTGTGTAGAAAGAATAGGCATAGATGATGTACTCCTGAAGGTGTTCGAGAGCGATAACGGAGGTGAACGAGGCGCGGCGCAATTGCTCAAGAGGTTTATTGAAGGCATGCGTCCACAGTCGGATGATAATGTTATACTTAGTCGGTATGTTTCTTAGCGATGCAGGAACGTGCGGTGCGAGTGTGAGCTTCAACAAGTTATGCATAAGTTCTGCGAGTCTAGAGAAACGATATATTTGTGAGGGCATAGAAAGAGACAAATAAAAAGACGCACTGCTTGTGGTCGGCAATGAATTTCCGCCACTTGTCTTTCTCGCCTTCATCAGGCTCCACGGCCATCGCTTCATTATGCCGTTTAAGACTACGGCCCTCATCCGCTTGTTCCTTTCCATCTTCCTGCAATAATCGAGCCTCAAGCGTGGTGATACTACGATAGAGCTTCTTAAGTTGCTGCGCGAAGGCGCCCGAGCTTGCGTGCTCCCGTGGTTGCTCGTCAAAAAGTGCTGAGGAAGCCGAAGATCCATCCGTAGTCGAGTTCAAGGTGAAATTAGACGAAGTAATAGAATGTGCGTATGACGATGTGGACGAAGCAGATACGTATTCGCCGGATGACTTGGGTGTGGGAGTGGGCCTGTTTCCGGTGGCAGGCGTGGGTCGGAGGACATTGAATCGCACCGGGTCATCCTTCCTAAAATCGAATAGCCTGCCGTGTGCGGTACCCCTCTCTGGTGTAGAAATGTGTTGGCTCCTAGGAACGTATGAACTGCTGGCGGTATCCGAGAACATTTCGGGCTCCGCAGTACGGCGCATAGGGACAGGGTCAGTGTCCGGGTTGAATAACTTAGGTTGCATTTTGGACGAGTGAATACGTGGAGAACCGGTGACATGTTTCCGTCGTCTTTGGGTATCCTCGCCGGCTTCGAAGTTGTCTGTCCGGGAGACAACTACCTGAGGTGCAAGCTGCTGCGGACGTCGAGTTGGAGATGTTTGCAAAGTAGGTGATATGGGCCTCGTTATCGGCCGCTCAGCTTTTTCTTTCGGACGACTGGCACTTGATTTCCAATTGAGTTACAGTTAGTAAAAGTTTCAAAAAAACTCGTCGAATTGAGTCAAGAGAACTTACGCTGCTTTACTTCGTTGAATAGCAATGAGCCGGTCGAAGAGATCAGCTTGAGGAGCCTCGCGCTCCTTGCCTTTGCGAGACTTTGCAGCCTGAACAGAGTCCGACATGATGAGCGGCGAGCAAAAAGAGACAGGTGGCCGATGGTGGAGGAAGGAAAGAGAGGAATGGGAGGAGAGGGATACTGTGGTGGGTAGACGCTGGGAAGGAAGTGCTGCGGAGGGACCGTGATCGACGTTTACTATGTAACCATATCAAGACACGCTTGCTGTGCATCGGGTTTTCAGTGATATATGGCTTATCGTTCTCCTTTTCCTCGTGCTTCGTGTTCGTGCGCATACATCTACCCCCCAATGCCCAAGACAATACCTAAGAAAAAGAGAGGAAAAGACATAATGACGGTAGCTAGTTCCTTCAAGTGGAATATCTCGAGCTGTCTCACTGGGATGCACATACGTTAACTTCGGTCTTCCTTCAAATTAGCGGATCAAGTCATCCGAGCCGTCCGCAGTCACCTTCCTTGGTGCGGAGGGCAAAACCGTCGCGTCGGCATGCATCGCGCATCGCAGTCATACATTTTCATTACCAGTCATCAACGTTAACTCGTACATGTGCACGTCCCTTTTATCAAGTCTTAATAGGTGGCTGAGCAGTTACATAACCAATACAACAACTGAATGAGAAAATAAACACTCGATCACAAACAAGAAATTATCGTGTATAACTGTCATCACACGGGAGTTTAGACCTTGTATTCCACCAAGTTTTCACTCTTTAGACTTCCATACGTTCATTCTTTCGGACACTCCGCGGCATGCTATATCCAGAAAGATCAATCAGCGGCACATGGAATGGCATATCCACAGCGGCACAAAGCAGCGAAATGTCAATCCAGAACCCGGCCTAAGGGAGCACCGCAGACGTCAGATAACAGTTTTACCAGGGATAACGCCAAAGAATATATACTCACAAGAGCTGTAACTAGTGCAAACCCTCCAGCGACCCTGAAGAGGTGCGCTGCCTCATCCAAACGACCTTGACCTGTGCGGACTGCATAGCCACGTCAACTATTTGTATATGCTCTAAAATTAGCGTTCGAACTTACAGTATGCAGCAGCAATAATCTCGAAAGCGAAGATCAAGGCTAACAGTCGAATTTATCTCCAATGTCTTTCTCATGCCCAAACATTTAGACTTACAAAGAAAAACGATAGCGAAAGGCACGTTCCTGAGATGATGGGTAAATCTTCGCAGCCAATCAAACCAAGCGTCACTTACGTCCTTAATGCAGCCACGAAGTAGAGGATGCACATAAGGCCCCAGACCACGAAATACATGCCTACTCCAGCGTTGTATTGACGCGACATACTTCCTGCAGTAGCCGCCGTAATACCATTGGAAACATCGCTCGCCGGAGCGAAAGACGCCGACAAGTCCAACGTTGGCTGGATAATAGCACCGTATGAAATCCAGAAGCCAGCTGCGGGTCCGCCATGAATGACTCGTGACTTTAGCTTTTCAATGAAGTGAAGGCATACCAAAACTACCGAAAACGACGCATGGGAACGTATTGCCTGTGGTGGAAAAGAGAATATAAATGTTTTCAATACGTGACGGTGATAAACGTTACACATGGTGACTTTCCTATAATCCATTCCATGATAGAGGCCACCCAAAGCCCGACCCCGGCCACGCCGTAGAAAGCCTATGAATGGACGTGTGAGTATCACTTCGGCTCTTGAACAGTGCTAAATTACCCCTAGTTGAACCGTAGTAGAGGCGGCAGTTGCTCCCTGGAAGTTCAGTAGATCCATAGCGAGAGGCATGTGGCACAGAATGAAGCAGGTAACCCCCCTTTGCGATGAAATGTCAGTGGGGCTACCCACACCTTTCCATTGAGACGCTGATCCTTACAGTGGTGTGGGGTTGCCCACACGTCCTGCGAGCCTGTTACCAGGACCCGATCCCTTTGGTTGAAGATACAAGCTTTCGAACTGCTCTGCAGTCAGAGTAACAGTCGTCAGTTGGCGCTGCTGCATTCCATTGTGAGGAAGTTGCTCGACAGAGTCTGAATGTTTCGAATCCGACATTTGCACTGAAGATATGTTACGCAGATATCAAAGCGAGACGAACAGACAAAACCTTGGGAATAAGGCGAACTGTTGAAGGGGAGCTGAAGAGGGACTTTCAAGACACCTTTTATCAGATCCCTTGGGGGAGCGTCTTCTCTTTTAAAGAAGTGGCGGTAAGCTATTCGACGGCTTCAAGACGTCCTGTTCTCGAACGGACCTAGTTCCCGAGCACACACGCAAGAATGGGTACCACGATCGTGTTCAGATTCCGTTCTCCTGGAATACAATCTGTTCAAATAGAGCACTTGAAGTAGGAACATGTGAGCGGCAGCTATGGGTCAAAAATAAGTCATGTGAGATTTCAGCTTTAAATGTCGGGGGTCCGCTTGCGGCACAGATCTGGAGTAACACATCATTAGGCGAACGGACTAAAAGACTGGGAGTAGTGATTATAAGTGATTATTCTTGTATAATGTCTTCCTTCCGTGGCTTCGAAGCCTTTAGCTCTTTGCCCTCTCCGATAAGGACCTGTGCCTCGCCGTCTATAACGATTCCTGGGAATAATGGGCAAGACGTTAGAGCCGGAAGAATCAATAAAAGCATAGTCGGCCGCACCTAAACCTTCTTCCCGGACGAGCCCAAGAACATGCTCGAGTTCCACGAAGCCGTCTTTGTCTACATCGAGTTTCTTAATCACTCGCTGCCCGACCTCTTCATCCGGTTGGTGCTTGATCACCTTCAGAGCCTTTTCTAAGTCTTCTACAGAAATGCGGCCTTGAGGATCGCATGAGATCATTTGCAGAGAATTCCCGACTTTGGCGTCGTATTCGGAAAGTTGTACATCGATCTTTTGGATCATGGAACGGATGCGCTTCACAAGTGGTGTCTCCTGAAGAACAAGATTAGCTGGAAATTTCTTTTATAAAATTCTAATAAGAACAAACAAACCTCCTCCGCGCTCATGTTTTCTTCCATGAGTTCTCTCAATTCGTCACGCTCCGCTAAAACACTCGATTTCGCGGAGAGAACAGACAGAGCCTGAGCTAATTCCGCAAGTTGTTCAGATGTCATGCGTGCATCGTCCTCTGCCGGTGTTTCCGTTGCGCGAAGCTGAACGTAGGGAGTAAGTCAACGCTGAAAATGTGCTGATACAGAATATTGGACTAACCTCGGACTCAGGGAGCAAGGACTCCGCCATAGCAACTTCCTCTTCTCGTTTTGCTCGCTCTTCTGCCTCTCTCTTTGCACGACGAGCTTCCTCCTCTTTCGTCTCTTGTTCCTCTTCATCTTCAATAAGTTCCTCCTGCTGCTTCAAGACCTCCAACTTCTGCTTGTAGCTTGCCTTGTCGGCCTCGACCTCCAATTCAGCTTCATTCAACTGAGTGACCGATCAGTGTCCAATGACTACATACAGAACACACAATACTTACTAAGTTGTCAGGTAGGCTGCTCAAAACGGCTTCCAAACTCTTTATGGTGACATCTTCCTCACTTTCTCCGGGCTTCTTATCAAAGTAGAAGGCCCTTCCAAGAATGAGCAATACGCCAGAAACACGGTTATGAAGGTGGAGCTTAATCCACGCGCTAAGTTCTGACCGAAGACGTTTAGAAGTAGCGCCAGATGTCCTAATACCTCGAGATTGGCATGCTTGTTGGATTTCTGATGTGGAAAGGGCGTCGAGACCCTCCATGTCGATGAGTTGGTCATCGCGACGCAGTTGAGAAAGTCGAGCTCGGATAGCTCCCCTCAAAAAATTGTCCGTACCGAAGGCGTTGAGGCCCATATATCTGCACATGGACACTAGTTGTGGGCGGGACAAGTTATCTAGTGTGAGATCGTCATCAAAAAGTTTCGCAACATTGATTATATCCGAAGTAGATGGAGATTCTCCCGTGGCCCGGACCTGTTTCAAGCTGTAAGTTCCATGAATAAATTGTAATATTTGCCAAAGACGCGCCTTTCTGAAAAATTCTTTGAATGCGTCGCTACCGACAATGTGCGCGTTGGCCTTCAACCCGGTATCCCGAACAGTCTCCTGAAGGAACTTCGCCATCTCCAATCTCACACGAAGAAGTTTTCTTTGCTTTTCTTCCTGTAAATGTGTCAGTGTCTAGACGAAGCAATATTAGGATGACTTCATTCTGGAGGCGTACCGCTGCAAACTTGTCCTCGAATGTAGACGGAAGCATATTAGGAAACAGTTTGAGTGCGACAGGGAGTAGGAATTCCATGAATGGCACGATAACGAAAACAGAAAATGGAAGCAGACGCAGGAGGTCGGTCGTAGTTCGTTTCAACTGCGCAAAAGCCAGTCCTTCAGCAACGCGTTTAACTTTCGATTTGAAAAAAAAAATACGCACCTGTCGTCGTTCTCTTCGAGTCAAAGTCTCTCCGTGCAAGAGCTTCCATTGCAGCCTCGAAGAGATCTTGACCTCAGAAACGAGCAATTTTGTACCGTGCCAGTAGTGGGCTGCTTCGTGCTTGACCTTCGACCACACTCGAGTGCCTAAGGGCTCCTTCACGCTTTGGTCCTTTGGGATGACGGACGCGGACTTCGTCTCGCCAGATGCGTTCTCACTAGAGGTTGGAGACGACGCATCTTTCGTGCTCTGACATCTCCTCCCGCTGAGCAGGAACGGTTGGTACGAAGGGAGAGGTCGCGCGAGCAAAAGTAATGGCACTCTATGAGCCGTGTGGACAGAGCGATTTGAAACAAAATGCCGTGAGGCCGTCGAGACGGTAGCGACCGTCCTCCGAGGAAGCCATAAAGACATGTAGTATCAGTAGTTCTGTGCGAGTAAACCGAGGACCATGAGTTTGAGAGGGAGGGTTAGAAAAATGAGAAAGAGAAAAGAATGAAAGCAGGAGAGAAGGCAGGGAGGCGCAAATATTTGAGATGACAAGCACTGTTTTCTTTTCTAAATTAATAATTTGCCGAAGCCATTGCCGCTTTGACGCGCGTCATTGATTGCATTCATAATCTCATAACCATAATCACAGCTCGACTCAGATTCAGAACTCAACAGAAGCCTTTTCGTCACCATTCTACGACTTTGCGTAATGTCCATTTCATGTAAAAACTACCAGGGATGAAAATTATAGGAAAAGGGTCGTTTATTGTGCTACGTGTTACTGGATAGAGAAAGCGGTTCAGAACGGACTTCGCGCATTTCTACTGCAGACGTCGTCGTACGGGAGTCCCGTCTGGTGCCACTGTTAGATCGTTCCTCTGAGAACATATCATGTGTTCCATCGTCAGCATTCTCGAGTCCAAGGAGCCTCCGCATTCCCACTGCCGTACTTTCCTGGTCCGTTTCAGGTCTTGGGTCATAAGGTGGCGGTAGCTCACGCTCACGCGCGAGCTGTCGTCTTAGAAGAGCAAAGCCCGCGAAATACGCGATCGGAATGCTCTAGGAAAATGGTAAGCAAAATATATTGTATCTCCGCTGCTCGTACGTACGATGATCCAGGTTATCCAAATATTCGAAAAGACGTCAAGGTTTATACCTCGCCCCGTTGCAGTACTCCAGTCGATAGCAAAGCCCAATCGTGTCTTAGGCGAGCTTCAGTCTCTCGTCTCTCGGCACGTTACACCACGAACGAAGAAGCCCATACCTCGTAAAATGCTAACGCGATGATCACTATCCCCCAAAAAGCATGAATCATATGTTTTGGAGGATGTCGCTTGGGATACGATGGCTTTCGGAAATGCATATGAGTCCCTAAGCAGAGCTGTAACAAATAGAGAGGCAGCATGAGAATGCCCAAGATCTACACTGAAGTGTCGGTATTCTAGATTTGTTGGAAGAAATGAGTTCGGCTGACTTTATGAGTATCATCTAAGTGTGGTACCCCTTGGCTTGCAATTGCCAAAGGCCCCAAGGCCCAGCCGACGATGATCACTGGTATACTTAAGATCACCTGCGTTGTCCAATGGTAGTATGCCCAATTGTCCGTGAACGTCCGACCCCATCGCGCAATCAATGCCCCTATGGGGAGAATGACCAGGAAGCCAGAGACGGTAAACACAGCATGCACAATGATGAGCTTTTCGAACGTGGCGAAAGGTACCGCCCCTGGCGTTGCTTCTCCCGACGGACTGGACGATGTTCCAGGCGAAGATGCAGTGGATGAAGACGGTTCGAGCGTTGGAAGGCTATTTGAGTCAATGGCACCCGTAAGATTCAGCGTAAAATTTCCTGCATCGACATGGATCTCCAAGTCCACATTTGGATCGGCGGACATAGGATTTGCAAACCCAAGAGCCCAGACAGCATTCTGTATAACAGTGTCATCTTTTGGCACAGTGAAGGAGAGGCGCTTTGAGGTCGATGCCAGCTAGGTATACGATATGAGCGAAATCACTTTAAAGTCAACGGCGAGTGCTGCACTTACAATGGTCAATGGGTCATAGAGCGTTGCAACGCGAGGTGGATTCGGATCTGGATTGGGTTCGACGAGGCCAGTTGCCGTTCGCTGCGAGATTGTCACACTTCCGTCGCTATTTGACCACAGGATGACCATCTTTTCGAGAGTTTGGCGACGATGAGTGTAAGCCAAATGTATTGGATACATGGTGACTTGAACAACGAACCTTTGCATCAGTCATCTGACTCCCGAACCCTCTGGAAAATCCGTAAGAGCCACATCTCAAGAATTCAAAAGAAAACCGTTTAAGAAAAGCCTTGGACAATTAACTTACGTTGCCATCCATCCAAGTTGATTCAACGCAGTCAGCTGGTCTTATAGGTAGAATAAAGCAATCACACTCATCAACAGACGCTCCAAGGTAATCAGTCAGTACTCACATGTTATCATGCTTGTATTAACGAATGCTGTAACGCACATGAGATCGCTACAGAAGTTATCGCCAGGGATGAGATCAGATAACCCAATGCCCAAAATACTGAAGCATGTCGCATAAAAAAGCAGGACCTTCGCAACCATGGGTCACGGCTGGAAGTGCAACAGATCCGTAGGGGTGAGTAAAGATGATCAAGGCATGTAACAAAGTCTCGAAGTCGAGCGCAGTCCTTTCTTGAGGGCCCATGGGAAAGGTAAGTATCAGATTAGGAGCTGAGAACATACCAACGACAGGTGAATTAGGCGTGAGATGAATGACAAGCCCTTTCGCATTTCTCCGCCGACACATGTGCGCATCCAACCTTCATAGATAAATACGTATGTAAGATATTCCCAGACTTTTGAGAGCAAAGTCGACTGGCCCCTTGCAGCTGTCCAAGTTGAAGAGAGAGAGGATGCGAGTTGAGGCGATCGCGCTCTTTCCTTTTACGGCATCCCTTTGGGGTGGCAAATTGGCAATCCTGAGCTGAAGGATTTTGGACTCGCAGTAGAATTTACTTACTAAATAATGCACTTTCAGTGACTTTAGGGACTTGAAAATCACGTAATCTTAAGGACAGGCTCTAGACACAGACTCATTCATTTGCCTGGTTCCATTTTTGTACGCTACACAGTCACAATCGATACACGTTTATTTTTTCTGGTGCTAAGCTTACGCATGTCGTCCGGTCTATCACTTACTCGTAGATCATGCTTTCAGCCACATTCTTGTACTGCACGAGTCCAGGTTCTTTATTCGGAGGGAACCACCTGGAAAAAAAATCACAACTTCAACGCAAGATCCCCAGCATACTTGGGCAACTTACAATGCGATCTCCTTCTTCGCACTCTCAACCGAGTCGGAGCCGTGGCAGATGTTACGGCCAACGGCCAAGGCATAATCGCCGCGAATGGTACCTATATTGGGCACTTGAGAAGGAGAGATAATCAAACAAGCGAAAGGCACGTACCAGGGTTGGACTTGAGAGGGTCCGTCGCGCCGAGCATCACACGGCCCGTCTTGACAGCGTCAAGTCCTTCCCAGACCATGGCGACGACGGGGCCAGAGAGCATGTACTGGATCAAGCCGTTGAAGAAAGGCTTTCCGCTGAGATCCTCATAATCTGTACGGCGTTCAGCAATGAACGAAGCTGACGACACATATTTTAACAGTGCTGACGCTTTTCAAGGTGTTCCTTGCTCGGCGATGTGATCTTTAGACCAACAAGCTTGAAACCACGGGCTTCAAACCGAGAGATTATTGCTCCAACAAGGTTGCGCTGAACACCGTCAGGCTGAAGTTGGGTGTATGCGTCAGAAGTCTACCACGATCTGGTGATTCGCGACGACAACGTACCTTGACCATGATATAAGTTTGCTCTGTCGACATGTTGGTGGTAGCAGATGTAGCAAGGATGAAGATTGAAAGGATGAAGGTTAAGGACTGTAAAGCAGAAGACAGAGGGTGGGTTCTTTGAACGCAACGCATTTTATCTGTTCAATCTGTCCGTTTAAACGTGTTAACGCTTTATGTAAGATGAACTCGTCTTACATAAATGTTCGCTTCCGGCTTCTTCCATGCTCGTCGCCGCGCTCCTTCTACTTTTGCTCGACTAACTCTTCGTTACACCAACTCACATTCTTACAGCCATGTTCGGACCTCTGGGCTTGTCTTTTGCGCCTCAGGTGCAGAAGTCGCGCACACTACATCGCTACTTCAAGCCATTCGCCGACTGGTATGCCCAGATCGCCGGCTACAGACAGATGGGTTTGAAGTACGACGACCTTCGTGAGTTTTGCACCGTGGCCACCTTCATGCGTGTCCCTGCTCTAATGCTCCACTCTCTAGTCCTAGAGGAACGAGATGATGTTCAAAAGGTTCGTTATTATACAACACTCTATCTAATCGTACTGAAATGCTACTCTTAGGCTCTGGGTCGACTTTCCGAACGAGAATCGTATGATCGTAATTACCGCTTCCGCGTGGCTTCTCAGACAAGTCTCCTCCACAAAGACCTTCCCAAGGAACAGTGGACCAAGCCAGAAGATGTACGTTCTGTCGCGTGTTCTCGAAAAGCTTAGACACTGATAGTTTTATTAGGATGTTCGCTACCTCAAGCCTCACGTTGAAAATGTCTGGAAGGAGGACCTGGAAAAGGTGAAGTGGGATAATGTTCAAGTCCAGAGGAGACGATGAGCTACTGTGTTAGAGGTGTTATGTAGCCCGCCCGCTCATTAGAGTATATCGTATGGGGAATACAACTGTCTATTCTTGCATTTATGTCTGAGTTTAAATTCGCAAACTTTTTTCAAAACTCCGGTCGATATTTATCAGTGAGCATCAAGATATTGGGCATACAAAAAATAAGGCTGTTGTACAAGGTCATCACAGAACTTCATGCGCGTTAGCACGCAGATTCTGGACTCTGGATTGCGTTGGCCCAAATATCAAGGACTTCTTAAGGGAAAAAACAGTTAAATACTTTGAATCCGAATTCAAGGGGTCAACTTGTCCCTACCCTTCAATTGGTACAAGGCAGGCTAGCTTGACGACACTTGGTACAGGCCTCGATCCCGGTTGTGGTCGTCTTCCTATCGCACTATGAAAGCAATACCAGAACTTTGACTTTGCAGTACCGTTAATTTAAATCGCAGGACTCACTTTAGTCTTGTTGATCCTGCAATATGCGCAGGCTTTTGCCTTGGGCTTGCCACCGCTCCACTTCAGGTTGCCGGGAGTGTAATTTTCAAATCCATTGTTTTGGCTCTGGGAGGTGACACCGTTTGTTGCAGGCATTATGTAGTATCGGAGAAGTTACCGTAGAATTTCGAGTGTTCTGCGAATGGAGAACTCAGACCTGACCACGGCCGACTTATATATCCAACTTCCGGCCAGCTGAGGCTGTCTATAGCAAATGGCGAGTGGCTTGTGCATTGCACGTCGAGAACAAAGTAATCCTGCTTCGTACACCATCAAGATGCAGGAATGTTGAGATAACACGGCAGGTGAGAGGAATGTCCGTAGCAAATACGTTTCATTCGTTGGCGACATACCGCCCGCGAAGGCACTGTTCTTCAAGGATTGAACAGAATGCATTGATCTGGGACTGCACTGGCGATGGTTTGTAACGTGTCGTATTGGGGAAACCCGGTGCGGCATCCATGTCCCCCGGAGCTGAAAGTGCCAACTGCGTAGAAGATTGTATGAGTCCATGATACTAGCGATTAGTTCACGTAGCCTCGATACGATCAGCAAGCCACAGTGTCGTGATTCCGCAGTGTTCTGCCACTCTGGTCCCAGTGCACTTTCAGGGGTTTCCATGCAATCCGGCGGGCCAACCGGTCTTCACGGCGGGTCTCATTTACTATGTAAAGAAGAGTATGGCTTCAGTCAACTGGACGTGAGCAGGCATGCATGGTTCGCAACAAACAGAGCGTCTATGTACCATCTTTCATTTGCTGCTATAAGCTATACTTTGATGCAACTTGAAGCATCGTTTGCTCCTTTAGTCTCATCAAAAAACAGAACAATGGAATTTGAAACACTCACTGGACACAGCGAACGGCAACGTACAGTAACGACACTGCTCGTTCAAAGATTCCAGGACTTATAGACCGCGGGGATAGTTTGGCTACTTGAAACCATACGAGGAAATGTGCCAGTGAGCATCATCGAACAGAATCCATCTCAACGATCATTTCAGGTAGGATTTAGACGCTGGCTTCTATTTGATCCAAACACGCGACGTGGATGATGGAATCTTGTAAGAAGAAGCACATGTGCAGTATGGTATAGTCGCTGTGCATCAGCGGAAAGGCCAAAAAAATGTACCTCTTGCAGCGTTTGTCAGACGACGACAAGGCTTACGTGATCATACA